>OZ021722.1:108905441-109065441 GCA_963978545.1 Linyphia triangularis
AACGCGTTAGAGGATTTTAGAATTGGGGAAAGAAAGCATCACTAAGAAGTGATACTTTCATTCGCTTCAAACGATTTGTTCTGCCAGATTTGAAATGCTTTAACGTCGTTCTTTTTCATGCTCAATGAGTCTTCCAACCAAACGTGTGACAATGGGCTACTGAAACAACACATTTGTCTATCACAGTTCGGCAACGATCCAAGTTTTGGTTTCGATGTCTAGGAGTTTGTTTTGTCCCACCGAGATGAAAATAGTCACTCTTTCGAATCATCAACTTTAATTTATTGACTTCTTTTTGCTAGTTGTCATATAAGTCAGTTTATTCAGTTGTATAAATTTTATGTCATAAATTGTTTGTGATCTTCTTTCTACCTTTCTAAGATAGACATCAAAACTATCTTTTTATTACGTTATTTATGTTGGTTTGAAATACGTAAAGATAAATAATATAAACCATAAAAACAAAGTTTTTAATATAAATCCTACATATGCACTATAAATCCTTTTTATACATTGCCAATTTTTATATGCATTAACAAAACCTTATTTCTGTAGCATGTGCTTGGTATTTGTATCTAATTTTAAGTATTAAAAACATCTCTATCAGCAAAATATGCGGTAAGCTACTTTTCAAAACTTATTAATTAAAAATGTATGTGAATTTATGCACTCATGGCCAAATATCTTTATTTACTACGATTAAAACAATTTTATTATTTATTTATTAAAACTATTTTGGCAACAGGAAAGAGTTTCATCAATGATCGGTTAAATGCTATTTCAGCGCGATTGGATGGCGGAAAGTTAGTTTATTAGTATTCCGTAAAACCGACATTTTAGAGACAGTGACGGCATTAAAAAGCTGATAGAATGCATTGTTTTCGACATTGAATTTTTCTGCCAAGTTTCAGCTCGATTGGATGACAGCAAAGGTTTAATTAGGCCTCCGGGGATTTTAACGTCCAACGACAAACACAGAAACTCACAAACACTAAAAATCGAAGTTAATATAAAAAATTTAAAAAGGAGTTCTGGAAGATTGGTCAATTTTGGCAGAAACGCGAGAACCATTCCACAATGCACGATTTTTTATTTAAAAAAAAAAACGTGTAAAAAATTCACAAATAATATTTTTTGTTCCCCCCGTCCTTCGTTATTATTAAAATATTTAAATTTTAAAACTCTGCATGAACATTTCAAAATTTCTAGTGTATTTTTTCTAGCTTTGGTTGAGACTGGCCATTATCTTTATCAAACGGTCAATTTACAACGTTTCACTATGGGATTGGCCGAAGTTGCTGTGTTACTGGAGAAGGAACTAAACCCTGCAAATTTTGAGGTTTCATAAAGAAAAAAAAAAAAAAAAAGAAGAAAAAAAAAAAGACGGAACACATTTTCATTGTTAAATAAATTATTGTGTATTGAAGAATAAAAAATTATTTAAATTTTAGAGAGTTTAAAGTATAATACGAGGGACAGGACAAGAAGTCATGCATATACATTATTTTAATTTGCAGAATAGGAAACACTACTTTTAAAATAAAATGGTTGATAGTTGGAATAATCAGCCGTATCAACATCATAAATTGTACTGGAGTTAACAGTATTAAAAGATAGCAGAATCTATTCTAGGGAATTGTTCAGAAGAGCAAAACTAGACCAGCCTAGATAGAAATTGAGCCTGTAGCTTGTCGTCATTTTTGTATTTGTATTGGTCGCCATTTTTGTCTTTGTTTTAGTCGCCATTTTTGCATTTGCATTAGTCATCATTTTTGTATTTACGTTGGTCGTCATTTTTGTATTTGCATTGGTAGTCATTCTTGTACTTTCTTTATCGTCATTCTTGTACGTGTATTGGTCGTTATTTTTATTTTGTATCGGTCGTCATTTTCGGATTTGCATTGATACTTATTCTTGTATTTGTATTGATCGCCATTCTTGTATGTGTATTGGTCGTTATTTTTATATTTGTATCGATTGTCATTTCGGATTGGCATTGATACTTATTCTTGTATTTGTATTGATCGCCATTCTTGTACGTGTATTGGTCGTTATTTTTATATTTGTATCGGTTATCATTTTCGGATTGGCATTGATACTTATTCTTGTATTTGTATTGATCGCCATTCTTGTACGTGTATTTTTCGTTATTTTTATATTTGTATCAGTCGTCATTTTTGGAATTGCATTGATACTCATTCTAGAATACGTATTCATCGCCATTCTTGTACGTGTATTGGTTGTTATTTTTATATTTGTATCGGTTGTCATTTTTGGAAATGCATTGCTGCGCTTTCTAGAATTTGTATTGATCGCCATTCTTATACGTGTATTGGTTGTTATTTTTATATTTGTATCGGGGGTCGTCATTTTTGGAAATGCATTGATGCTCATTCTAGAATTTGTATTGATCACCATTCTTGTACGTGAAAATTGGTCGTTATTTTTGTTTGTATCGGTTATCATTTTTGTATTGGTCCTCAGTTTTGTATTTACATTGATATAGTCATTCTCGAATTTGCATTAGTCTTCATTTTTGTATTTGCACATCTACCTCGATAATAAAGACTCCCAGTGAATTCATTCACAAGCCTTTCCTTATTGCATAACCAGAGGTGTTGATGCAGGGATATCCCAGACTCATGTCTCATCCCTTTTTCGGGACGGAGACCTTCTCCTTCTCCTCCTCCAATAAGATCCACCCTCGCACACCATCATCTCTCTTCTTCTTCCTCTTCTGACTGTATCAGTTGTCACACATTCCTCCACATTCTCTCTCGAAGTGACATTTTGAGTGACATTAAAACTCAGTGCTCTTGAGTCTCATTGTCCACACCCAATGGTCATCTGACGGACTTTCATCAAGTAAGTGTCCTTTCAGTGGTTCTAAGATTTCTACCTCTTTGGAGTAACCAGTAAGGTCACTAGACTTGTAAGCATCAGCTGATACTGTTTAATATTTTCAATGTTTAAATACTAGTTTTATTTTAAATTTTTTTAAGGGGGAAAAAATTCCCAATAAAAATTAGGGTAAAAACTTAACATTATAATTTTAATTTTTTAAAGAAACGTAGGAATTTTTTTTTTTTTTTTGCAACCCTATCTACAGAAATTTTTTGTTCTATTATATTTATTAAAAAGTACTTTTTAATAGTAAAATTTTTATAATAATTTTTTTCTAATTATTTTGTAAGTACGTTGTCTTAAATAGCTTTGAGCCTATATTCACCGGTTTTTTTTGTTTTTTTTTATAATCATGTAGCATATCCTAATCTATGAACTAAATAAAATTTTTAGTTAATTTAGGACGTGAATATTTTTATGACTTTAAAAAAAGTAAAAAGTATTTTTTTTTTTTTCCCCCCTGTTCATCGATTTTTTTGAAATTTTTTTTTTCTATCTGCCCCGAAAAATTTACAAAAATTTCGATGGTAAGCAAAGAATTTACACTAGTTTTAATTGGAATTAAAGTTTCTCCCTTTTAGTCATATAATAACATCCAGTCCCCTATGATTTTTGCACAGAAGTATAAAAATTTTAGTTTTGGGTTATAATAATACAATATCTTTCTTCCAATTAAATTTTTACATAAGTTTAAAAAAATTTCGTTATATAAATAAAAAAATTTTTATTTAAATTTATAAACGTAATTATATAACTTACATTTTAATATTTCTCTATTAATTATCAATTAAATATAATATATTTTAATTATATGTAATAACTAATTAATTAATTATATTGAAAAGTAAAACTATTTTTACATCGATCAATTATGCTTTTTTTATACATAAATTATATCGAATATATACATACTTTTCATTGTGTTCTTTTAATTTCCAATTGTGAATATTTATGAAGTTGTAAAGTAAATAAAATAACCTAATTTATGTTATTAAAAGTTTTTAGTACTGCCCTTATGACTTAAAAGGACCGGAATGTATCAACTTAAGTGCAAATTTGCACTCTATTTGAGTTTTTTTTATGTAAATATTGTTATTACACCAAAAGCCAGTTTCGGTACCAAAACAATTTCATTCAATCGATGATAAAAAATATGTTTTTTAAGGAAGATTAAAGAGGTGTAAAAATATTCATTTTATTATAATTTGATTTAGAACCTTTTATAGTCCCAAGAGAATAATAATATTGTTGAAAATTTGTTAAATTGCTTGTGGATTTGAGTTTATCATCTTCTACGAAATAAAAGTAAATATTTCATTTCTTTCTTTATAAACTGATTTTAATAATTATAATTATGGACAGCTTTAATTTACAGTTTCTATGAAAATTTCATACACTCTTGGATAGGTGGTACACAAAAGAGTGAAAAATGCTCTTTTAGAGTTTTGATTAATCAATGGATGTAGAATATGTAGAGAACAGATAAGAAAAAAAAAAAAAAAATCGAAATTTCTTAAGATAATTAAAATTTTGTGGCTATAAAAGATTTGTTTTACAGTGTATGATTGCTCTTTTTCTTGAAAGTAATACATTTAATTTTCTCATCATAGTGCATATGAATATACCTGATAAATTAGATTTCGTATATATTATATGATTATAATTTTACTTTCTGTAGAGATGGCTAAGTGTAAGAAAGGAATTGTTAATATGGTCAGGTGAAATGATCATTATAATTATAAAGTTTTTAACTTTATAAATAAATTTATTCAATTACCAAACTAAATAAAAAAAAAAGCTTCATTTTAAAAACATTATAAAAATCTATTTTTAAAGATAAGTATAAATACTTTCGAATAATTATTTAGTTATTAAAATTGTCTACTAAACTGTTATACGTTTAAAGTTAATGATTCCAAATAAAATATTTTATGCAGTATGATATGATTATTACTAAGATAAATATTTTATGGCATAATTTTTTTTTGGCTGGGCTTTAGCACAGTTTTACCATTTTCCACCATTGTACATTCAAATTCGATATTTTTTCACGTTTTAATGTTTGGTGATATCTCACTAATGTCCATTAAAGACACATTTCAAAAAAATTATTTCAATTTAGTAAAATTAAATAAAACTTTTTACACTTTTTTGTATTAAAGAATGTTATAACATTAGTAGGTTAGGGTTAAAATAGTAAGCATAACACTTTTTTTTCTTCGGAAGAATATATTATAACATTAGTAGATTAGGGATAAAATCGTAAGCATAAAAAAAAAATTTTGTACGGAAGAATATATTATAACATTAGTAGGTTAGGGTTAAAATAGTAAGCATAACACTTTTTTTTCTTCGGAAAAATATATTATAACTTTAGTAGATTAGGGTTAAAATAGTAAGCAAAACAATTTTTTTTTTTTTTTTTTTTTTGTACGGAAGAATATATTATAACATTAGTAGGTTAGGGTTAAAATAGTAAGCATAACACTTTTTTATTTCGGAAGAATACATTATAACTTTAGTAGATTAGGGTTAAAATAGTAAGCATGATTTTTTTTTTTTTTGTACTGAAGAATATATTATAACATTAGTAGGTTAGGGTTAAAATAGTAAGCATAACGTTGAAAGCACTTTACATCGTTATTTTTTTCCAGGTTTAATTTGTAGTATGAATGACTTTTAAAATTTTTTCATTAACTTTAATAAACGTCTTCAAATTGCATAACTTTCTTTAGTTGTATTTTTTATTATAATTTTATACTTAAGTATTATATTTCTTTCTATTAAGTATTACATTTACTTAAAGAAATAACTATCGATATATCTTTCAACTACACATTTGTATAAACTATATTGATTACTCGCAATATTTTTAATTAAATATAAATTTGTTATATTCTCATTCTTTAATTTAAAATTTGAAAAAGCAGTTTAATACAACTTATGTAAATAAATGTATTTAAATCAAAACACTTTTATCTAATTTAGTTATAGGTAAAACACGATGTAACCGACTGTTAATCAAATTCTAAATTTGTGTATTAGATCTTTTTTACTTGTTATAATTTTTTTCGCGAATTCAATTTCTTTATAAGTATTAACGTTACAAATTTGTTAATAAAAATGTTAAATACTTTATCAAAATTATTTGTATTTTCGTTACTTTTTATGTTTACAAAAGAAAAAGAAATAATATAATCCATAAAAATAAAGTTTTTAATATAAATCCTCTATATTCATGATCATTTTTTTTATTCCCTAGCTTCTGTTGCCAGCGTCTGTTTGCTTTTAATATTCAAAATTAGATGCAAACACATCTCTATAAGCTAAAGCTTGGCGTCCACTATCGCTAAGCAGAGCAGAGCACATCAGAGCGGAGTGGATTAGAGCCAATTACAAGGCTGCCAATGTCTACTATAGCACGAGCCTATATTGTAACTCGAGGCTCGTGCTATAGTAGACATTGGTAGCCTTGTAATTGGCTCTAATCCACTGCGCTCTGATGTGCTCTGCTTAGCGATAGTGCACGCCAAGCTTAAATATGTGGTAAACTACTTTTCAAAATTTATTCATTCATAATCAGTGTGAATTTATGCACTCACACGTAAATATCTTTAATTTATTCTAATTAAAACAATTTTTACAACAACGGGAATGAGTTTCTTCAATGATCATTTAAATGCTATTTCTGAGTGATTGGATGACGGCAAGTTGGTTTATTAGTATTATGTAAAAGCGACCTTTTGGTGACAGCCAAATTTTTAAAAATAAATAAATAAATAAATAAATAAATAAATAAATAAATAAATAAATAAATAAATAAATAAATAAATAAATAAATAAATAAATAAATAAATAAATAAATAAATAAATAAATAAATAAATAAATAAATAAATAAATAAATAAATAAATAAATAAATAAATAAAAAAAAATCAGGGGTGTGGATCATCGTACAACCTTCAATTACACTATAATACTGACGTGGATTTGTGTCATTTACAATTTGTATATTTTCCTCCTTCATTTAGAATAAATGGCACAGAAAAAAAAAAGGAAAAAAAAATTAACAGTATCTAGAACTATTAAGTTTTAAAACGCCAAAGACACCCGTTGAAATACAACAAACATCTGAATTTATTTTGTAATATACACGAATTTTTTTTTGTAAAAATATTTTGCAAATGAAAATTATTTTTGATATACATATGAAATAATAACAAAAAATTTGGCATCAAAATTGTTTTTAATAAAACAAATCTTGGAAAACTAACATGCACGTGAATTCAACCGAAAATTTAATTGCATCTTTTGGATCTTCAATGACAACTAGAATCGGTGGTACAATAGATTTCAGAGTTACCATCAATCAAATCGATAATCTTCCGAATCATTTTAACATTTATTCTGTTGTCAGCGTGTGCTTGGTGTTTGCATATATCTTTAAATAATAAAAACATCCCTAACAAAAAAATATAGGTCAAGTTACGTTTAAAAATTTTATTTATTAAAAAATTGAATTTATGCATTTACACCTAAATATCTTTTATTTATTTTTATTAAAACAATTTTGGCAACGGGAAAGAGTTTCAACTATTTTCGGTAAAAATTCTTTAACTTACAGCTTTACTATGCAACGCAACGTTAAATTGACTGGACCACGCTCCATAATGAATATAAGAATCCACTTCTAATTATCTTTTATTTATTCTATTACAAAAATATTCGTAACAGGAAAGAACACTTTTCTGTCCATATAGAAATCTAATAGTTCTCATTCCCACAGTTTCTTCGGCGATTGTCCATAGCTTTCAATAAATAATTCCCGCATTATTTAAAAACGAGTGACATTATTTTATATTTATGAAGAATTTCTTTCTGATTCCAAATATTTAAACAAAAGTTCTTTTTAAAAAATTAGTTATTTAAATGTTAGGAAAATAAAGTGCCCCCAAACCGAGCCAAAACCAGTCCTATCAAAACACTCTGTACTGCTAAAGAAGACTGTACTGCTATCTAGTAGAATTTTAATCAAGTTAAAGTTATTCCATGGATGTTACCTCAGTATCCCAGGGACAACTTATGTGCTTAAAATAAAGTGTTAAATAAATTAAAACTTATATTTCTTTGTGATTTTCACTTACATTTTTGTGATTAATTATTTATTTAATAAATAAATGTTTAACTCAGATTTTTCCTTAAATATGTTATTAATCAGGTTTATTTTTACAGTTAATACTAAAAAAAAGGGGTGGGGACATGCCATGGAGGTTACATTTTCCATATTTTGGATTTTTTTTTAAATAAATAAATAAATAAATATTGAAAACATTAAATATAAACTTTTTCCTACTTAATACTAATTTTCTCATTTGAAGGAATAAATATAAGGGGACTGTTAAGTCAAAAATAAAAATTCTTCAATTTTTGTCTAAAATTCATGAAATTTTTTGTGCAATTCAATAGAAATTCGATGAAACACAACCCAAAATTTCAAAAATTTATATTGATTTTTTTTCAAGAAATTAAATTTTTATTGAAAAATTTAGCAATTTTTCAGTAATTCTAAAAACGCTCCTTGCGATTCAAATTTTTTGCAATCTGTCAAAAATTTTTTGTACAAGCTAATCGAATATATATTGACAAAATTGTGCATGGATTTTGAATTTGACTCATTGGTTAATTATTTAAAAGTAAAACTTTGGTACAACGGCAAAAAATGTAAACTTTTTAAATAGAAGCATTACGAAATTTGCTGTAAAACAATAAAAAAATACCTGATTCCAAAATCCATGCACAATTGCGTTTAAAATAGTATAGTAAACAATATCTACAAATTAAAAAAAAATACATAAACTTTTGAATCGCAAGGAACAAATCGAATATCCAAAAAATCTTAAAATACACATGAAGAGAAAAATGCAATTTAAGAAATTGAAATACAGAAGATTTCTGATATGCGCTCTTACAAAAACTCAAATAATATTCTTAATTCTTCTCGAATCAGCAAAAGTAAGGTATGTACTGAAAGCTAGAATTGCAGGCTATATATTTCTACAAAAATATAAAAATTGAAATTTTTGAAATTTTTACCTTAACAGTCCCCAAGCCAGTAAAGGCGCAGGGATTGAAATTTCCTCTTAATATAAGAATCGCCCATATACATAGTGTAAGGGTGAGTAATAAAGAAAAATTTCCGGTGTTTGCATGTAATTAAATAAAAAAAAAATCTCTTAAATATTTGGCCTTATCTGTGACATTACGGCATTATTCATACAAAGTAGCTACTAGTTCGACATTTAGTGAACAAAATTTTGCATTTAGTTTTTTCGAGTAGCACTTTAAAGAGATATTTGGAGTTTATTTTTTGAGCTTGAAAGTGAGGTGAAATGGCAGAAGTTAAAGACGCGGCGAGTAATGTGATGTAGCAAATGCTTCGACGGTGTCTTAGTTCATTTCCGGTGCGATGCGTCGGAGGATAAGTTCTATTTCGAGATCTCGAGGCACCGACAGATTATTTATGATGCGAAATTTGCTTTCGGCTCCAAAGCAGAAAAGCCTTTTTTTAATATTCAGTTGCGAGAAGAGAAGAAAGTTCTGCAAGATATTTTGCGTAACCACAATCTAATAAGGATTAAGTATGTGACGTCACAGGTCAATTGCTATCTGACGTCACGGCGATCATGTTCTTTTGTTATTGCTAATGTTTGGAATATTATGTTACGATTTTTAACATTCTAGGCCAGTGTACAAATAAAATTTGTATATCTGTAAAATAAGAGTTTTATATTTTAACAATTAAATATATGAGACAATTTTAAAAGTTCTAACAAGTGCGATTTAGAAAAAAAAAAAAAAAAAAAATAATCTTACCCCCAAATCCGATTATTGTCTCATCCGCCATGTTTTGAAAATAAGTAAACAAAAAAAGAACAAGTTTTTAAAAATGTATTGTGACCATTGATATAGATAAACAACTGGATAGACTGCTTAACGCTGAGAAAATGAAGTCGTTGCCAGATCATTGGGTGGACAAAAAAATACGGATTGTCCAGGATTAAAAATAAAATCTCGGGTTGTACACAACAGAACTGCCAATAGTAGACCTTAAATTAGTAATAACGTGCAAAAAAGTATATACTCTAGGACTTAAAAGTTTCTCGCATTCCCACCCAACTATATAAGTGAACTGTGATTGGTTAATCGTCTCCCCATCATCATCAACCACTGGTGCGGTGTTTTCCTTGTATTGCTATCAGAGCAGTCTATCCAGTTGTTTATCTATATCGATGATTGCGATTGGCCACCTGTTGCCATTCGATAGAACACCACTTTTAATTACACTCTGTGTAAGGTAAATAAATAATAGTTATTTATCTTCCATTAAAACTGTACAACTGCTATAAAATATCCTAAGTTTTTTAATTTTTTTTTTTTTTTTTTTAAATCTAATTTCATACGTTATTTTTGTATATTAATTTAATGTCGTGGTGTCGGTGACATCTATATTGTATGCATATATTCATTATTACATTCATATAAATGGCATCATTTACTGTATTCTTGTTCTATTTCTAAAAGTTAAAAAAATTTCAAGTATTTTTGACGAAATAAATTTTATTTAACTGGAAATAGCACGATTTATTTTGAACTAAAAATTAAAATAAGCGGCAAAGAGCAACAAAATGGATACTAACTTTAGATTTTACCCTAAATGAATGTAGAAAGAGTGTCTGTTTCTAAAAATTACCAGAAAAATCTGCGAATGCTACTGACACGTTTGTTATGTCAAATAAAAAGTCCCACCAATGCGATTTTCTATTTAAAAAAAAAAAATCATACTTTATTACAGGAAGTATCAAAAAGGGCGGACAGTAATCAACATGCAATTCCTTAAGCCTAAGTTATAAATGCTTAAGGTATGGGTCACATACCAGTTTGAAGGTCTCGATCAAATTAGTCTGAAAATTAAACCGAAAGTGCTTTCAAATTTGACGGGCAGAGTGCTTCCATATTTATGCTTGGGAAGTTAAAAGCTTGGCTTCAGATAGAGATATAGGACTGAAACTTGAATATTCAGTGAAAAGTCTTAAACCAAATTTGACATTAAACTAGCAAACTTGGGTTAAAAAGTGCTAAAGAAGATTGGGATAATAGTGCTATACAATACTGGGATAATAGTGCTAAACAAAATTGGGAAAATAGTGCTAAGCAAGTATGGGGTAAGAGTGGTAAACATGACTGGGATAATAGTGCTAAACAAGATTGGAATAATAGTACTAAGCAATATTGGGATAATAGTATTAAACAATACTGGGATAATAGTGCCAAACAAGATTGGAATGATAGTGGTAAACAGTACTAGGATAATAAGGGTAAAACAAGATTGGGATAATAGTGCTGAACAAGATTGGGATAATAATGCTTAACAAGACTAGGATAATGGTGCTTAATAATATTGGAATGATAGAGGTAAACAATAATGGGATAATAAGGGTAAACAAAATTGGGATAATAGTGCTGAACAAGATTGGGATAATAATGCTTAACAAGACTGGGATAATGGTGCTTAATAATATTGGAATGATAGAGGTAAACAATAATGGGATAATAAGGGTAAACAAAATTGGGATAATAGTGCTGAACAAGATTGGGATAATAATGCTTAACAAGACTGGGATAATGGTGCTTAATAATATTGGAATGATAGAGGTAAACAATATTTGGATAATAGTGCTAACCAAGATTGGTATAATACTGCTAAACAAGATTGGGAGCAACTTCGCATTAAGTTTTCATTTTTTTCACTTATCCTGAATATTTTTTCTATTTGAAATGGTATTAACTAATATCACTCTGGGCTTTGTGATTCTTTGGTTTATTAAAAATATGGAGTCAATTCTTATAAGTAGTTTACCTATTAGGGCTGAAATTTTTTTACAACCGATACTACATGAACCAATTTCGATAAAAAAAAAAATAATAATAATAATAATAATAATAATAATAACTTGTATAAAGTCACACCATATAAACGTAAAAAATCTAAACTTTTTTTTTTACTTTGTATTTACCTTTTATAATAAAAATAATTTAAATTAATCACTTAAAGATTAATATTATTATAAATCTTAATAATATATAGATATTTAAAAAAAAAAAAAAAAAAAAATATTATTGAAAATTGAACTTTCAGAAGGAATTAAAATATTTTGTATTAACTATAGCGCATGTTATAGCCGACTTAAACACAATTGTATTTAACAAAACAAATCTACTCTTAATCTAAGTTTCCACTTTCAATCGCGAAGTGCTCATTACAGAATGAGAAGAAAGCTCCGGAATTTTAGTAATTACTTAATAAAATTGTAAAATTTTCCTCAAATGTTTTTTTATTGGAAGTTTAAAAAAAACAAAAAACAAAAAAACAGAATAACTTTAATTTTAGTCAGGACTCTTTTGTTGTTCAGAAAAACCACTTATTGTAAAGCTTTTAAGAGATATGAAGCGAAATGGAGTTATCCAAATTTTTAACTTTCCATAAATTTTTCTCACTTAATTCTTTTTTAACTTGGAAAGTATTTAAAAAACTGTATCGAGACATAAAATTGTCTAATTAGAGATGTTATTGAATGATGGCTTTGTAAAAAAAAAACAAAAAAAAAACGCTGACAAATTAATCCGATCCTAATAACCTCGAGATGGAAAAGATTAATTAGATTAAGCATTTCTAGTTTAGATCCTAGTGTAGGAGAAGGCAGACCGCGTCACCATAGTCGTATTCGGTTTTTCTCATGGATATTTGGGGCTCTTCAGGTTTTAAGTCCCTCAACCTAAAAATAGACAGATAAAGTAATAAATTGTAATGAATGTTTGCTATGTTTGGATACATAAATCTTAAACTAACTGCATAATTTCAAACTTGAGAAATAAGAAATACGAATGAAGTACGACGACCATGCGTCACAGTTTCAGTTATATCGAACTTTTATTAACGTTCGTTGTTCTTTCGTATCCTACTAAGGAACACAGACAACATCTTTCACTATACATTTTCGAGGTTGCGCACGTTATTAAAACACCTTTTTGCCTTTGCTTCTGGCATACTATTCTGGAAAAACATGGACGTCGTATAAAGAGTAGGGAAATATTAATAAGGAAATTGGTGAAAGAATGGACTGAATTGTATGAGTTTATTTCATGCAAAAATGGGCCACCGACTTGTTTTATCTTCCATGATTTTTTAGCATTTTTATATAATAAATATGCTATGAAATTATTTGTAGTTAAAAGTTCTTATTGGTACTTTTTAGATTAGCTTTGCGGTATTTTAAAAAATTTGTGATTCTGATTATTGAATGCTTGGCTCTTATCACAGAAAAGCTTGCCGAATCTGACCTATACTAAACTCCAAATTAACTTGACATCACTAGACGATAGATCTTCACCGTGCTCATAGGCAATTAATCCATTTTAGCGGAGTGAAGACATAATTCTCGCCAAACCTTATAGACTTTTGTTCTCTACAGGGTTGTGGTTTGGCGAGAATTATGTCTTCACTCCGCTAAAATGGATTAATTGCCTATGAGCACGGTGAAGATCTACCGTCTAGTGATATCAAGTTAAGTTAAAGTTTAGTATAGAAGATGCAGCCGTACACTCCAGATTAAGAGCAGAGTCAGAATCGACATTCCAACCACTCATATTCAATTATACTAAACTTCAACTTAACTTGACATCACTAGACGGTAGATCATCACAGAGCTCATAGGCATTTAATCCATTTTGGCGGCGTGAAAGCATAATGTTCGCCAAACCACAACCCTGTAGAGAACAAAAGGCTATAAGATTTGGCGAGAATTATGTCTTCACTCCGCTAAAATGGATTAATTGCCTATGAGCACGGTGAAGATCTATCGTCTAGTGATGTCAAGTTAAGTTGGAGTTTAGTATAGCCAAATCGAAGCTGTGCCTCAAACCGACAATATTCCACGAACAATTGGATACGAAAGAATCTTCTCTTTGGGCAGCTTTTAAGAGGAAGTCCTGGTAAGGATCATTCCCTATACTCGCTATGTTACAATCCTCCAGCACAGTGCATTTAGAAACTACTTTATATAACCACCTTGACATTTGGTGAGTTGGAACAAAAATGACCACTTAATTGAAATGACATGAATTGTTTTAATTTAATGTCTATCTATTATAAATAAAAATTAAAAAAAAAAAAGTTAATAGACTAATGCAGATGGCACCACTGACTGCATACGCATTGACGTAAAGATATCAAATTTAAAATAAAATATATTTTACGCTACTTTCGAGTTTTTAATTTATGTCATTTCATTAAGTGACCATTTTCGTATCTACTCACCAAATGTCAAGGTTATAGAGAAAGTAGTTTCTAAATGAACCGGGCTAAAAGGTTGTAATTTGTAACATAGCGAATATAGGGAATAATCTCTACTTTCTTTTAAGGGGGTCCGGTACCGAAAATAAAAAAAACTTTATTTTTGTACATTTTTATGTCAAAATTTTATCTTAAGTATGAGATACTTTTTATATATCTTTGAGATTATTATTTTTTTTTTTAATATTGTGTTTAGTTATTTTTAAAAAAATTAAAAACCAAGGAAAATCCATAATAATTGATGTTTGCGTATTTTGATATAAGTCAAGAAATTTTTTTTTTTTTTCAAAGTCAAAGCTTTCTGTAATACATAATTATATAAAGAAAGTTTTGTCGCCACAGAATTTTGATAGGTGAATTAGAAATTTTTTTAAAAAATTCTCAAAGTTAAAATATTGAAATTTTTTCTTTCTTTTATGTAATTCTTTACGCTAAATGTTATATTTTAAAACACAATTTAAAAAATAAAATTCTGTGTGACAAAATGTTTAAAACTATATAAATTAAATGCTCCAAATATTTGAATAGCCAATTGTTAATGGTTCTGGAGATATATCGATTTGAATATGCAACATCTGTGAAAAACACTTGTGCTCGAAAAATGCACTCTAAGCAGACGCTTCAAGGCGTTACGCCTAATAGTGATGTTTAAATCACAGGTAATTTTGTGGCGTTCAAATCACCTGATGAATAAGATAAAAACATCATTTTCTTCAGGAATGTATGAACTAATTTTTAAAATCAGAAAAAAAATTTGGGATTTTTGAAGAAATTTCGGTACTGGGACCCCCTGCAACGAAATAATCTTTAGTTGAGCAGCTTAATAAACTTCAGCAAGCGTGTTAAAACACTTGAAAGCGCGAGATACTCGTCGACAAATAACTTAGAACACGTTTTGAAGAAGCGCTTGAACCCGTCGACAGCCCGTGGCAGACGTCCAAATCTGCCGCCGCTTGGTGCAGCCGTGTCCCATTACTAAAAGGGCCCTGTCCCTCCAGATCCTCAACTGTAGAAATGACGCATAAAAACCCCGTGTTCACAAACCCGTATAGGGGCTAAAATTCTGTCCGAAAAACCGCATGTCTTTTATGAGGAGGAAAACGGAGTTAAATTAAGAAAGTGAAGCATTGCTCCTTTTCTCAAGGAAAAAAAAGAAGAAGGTTTGTTATGACTAAAGTGAGACGAATGTTTAATCTTAATTTCCTGTAGGACATGGAAGGAGTTGCTTCCCTTTCGATTTGGTAGATTTTGTTTTGCAGTCAAGGAGGTGGCGCCCTAAATTTTGAGTTTAATTAATCATTCAGGGATTTAAAAAAAAAAAAATGGCTACCAGGAGCATGAAGGAATAGCTGAAAAGCGTCATTTGTTGTATGGAGTGAGTTAATAACTCATTTTAAAGTGACATTGATAGGGAATAAGATGGCGAAAGTTATATTTAAGCGTGTCTTTTTGATTTCGTTCATTTACTGATTAATAGATCAGTTTGCTGTGAGCATAAACGAAACTAAATAAAGCAGGGTTATTCAGTATAATCACTATAATTTTTCGAAGTGCAATAGTAAAAAAAACTAAAACTAATGCAACAAATAAGAACATTCGGAAAAAAACAGAAACAATTCAAGTTTTTTTTACATAGCTTACAGGAATTCTATGTGTGAACCCTTGGTCACACGACATACATCAATGCTATAGTTCAGTTCCTGACGAAAAGTCCAATCCTTGCTTCGAAACTCGGGAAGGAATTCTGATTGGTTGGTTGTATTCAGATTATCTGGCGACGTCAGCAACACGAGGGTTATAATGCGCCGAAACATTCGTCGTTAGACAAGCCAACATGCATTTACAAACACACATGCCTAACACGGGACTCGAACCCGCAACCTCGCGGTCAGCACTCTAACCACTATACTGTTTGGTCGGTACGAGGGAATTCTGAATAACCCTGTATTGTTAGTTTGACGTTTAGTGTTCTTTTAAAAAAATAATAATAATTTGTTGAAAACCATGTTCATTTGTTCATAAAATACACACAAAATAAATATCGATTTTAATAAAAGAATTAGCACGCAGATACAAAACCAGGCTAAAGTGGAAATAAAACAAAGTATTCAGATATTGGACCATTGCTTTGTCTTTTGAGACCTCCCCCCCCCCCCCTGTATTTTAAAGCGGATTTTTTGGCAGGAAATGATAGCTACTGGTGATAATTTGCGAAATAAATTGAAGATCTGAGTACTTTAGAACATATTTTTGGCTCTTTGGTCAGGTTTAATCAAGAATAAAATGCCAAAGAAAATTCCATATTATTAGATTTTCTTTATTCTCAATTTTCTGCTTAACTTTTGAAATAACGATGTATTTTAAAATTAAAAAATTCCACTCTTGAAATGAAGTTTAACCTGGAATAAGACGGTGAGCAAAACATGAGGTATTGTTACAGTTTTGAACAAAACAAAAGATAAAATATATATTATGTCATTTATTATTTCATAATACACATAATAAAATATATCTTATGCCATTTGTTATATTATAATGCAATTATATGTTATATCAGACCGTTTTTATATTTCGGCCATAAAAAATGTAGTTGTGATACTTACAAATTATCAACATAATTTAAGAGGAAGTCCAAGTAATAGAGGTCGGAAATATCGATCAAAATAAATATCGATACTATATCGTTGCAAAGAAAAAAATATCGATATATCGATACATAATTTTTTTAAATTTGATTTTCAATTTTGCTAGAAACAAAGTTTTTCGGGGGAAATTTTTACTTTTTATGATTGCTTTTTTGTAAGGTGACTACTTTTTCAACTGAAATGGATCATTACAAACAAACAAAAAAGTTATATTTTCGCTTAATTAGTGCAGTGATTTTAAGAAAAATTTAGATAATTTTCAATAGTTTTTAAGTGCATGGAAAATATTGAATATTGGTGCCGTTTTACTGTCTCTCAGCCAAGTTCAAACATTAGTTTTGAAGTTTTTGAAAAGGGAATAAATAAAATCGAAAAAACACATGGAACTACAAAACGATCATCAAAAAACTAAAAATGTTTAAAAATATCGATATATCGGTGACTTTTATCGATATTTTTAATATCGATATTTTTTTAGAAATATCGATTAAAATATCGTCGTAACGATATATCACCGACCTCTGCCAAGTAAGGATCATTCCCTATACTCGCTTTGTTACAGTCTTCTAGCCCAGTGCATTTATAAACTACTTGGTATAAAACCTTGAAATTTGGTGAGTTGGTACGAAAATGATCACTTGATTAAATGACATAAATTAAAAACTCGAACTTCTCACCAACTTTCTAGGTTTTATAGAAGCTAGTTTCTAAATGCACTGGGCTAAAAGACTTTAACATAGTGAGTATAGGGAATGATCCTTACTAGGACTTCCTCATAAGAAAAGAAAAGTTTTTATCATTTTCGTCACCATTCAGTTCACATCTAAATTATTATGAGATTGCACTAAACTACGGTATTTCCTAACGTTGTCTGACTGTCTGGATAAGCCTTCTTTCAATGGAGAAGATTGGTTGGTTGGTTGTATTCAGATTATCTGGCGCCGTCAGCAACACGAGGGCTATAATGCGCCGAAACATTTCGTCATTAGACAAGCCAACATACATTTACAAACACCCATGCCTTACACGGGACTCGAACCCGCAACCTCGCGGTCTAGAAGCCAGCACGCTAACCACTATACCGTTTGGTCGGCCAATGGAGAAGAATATCCCGATTCTGCCACGTTCATTTAAAATGCTTGTTTTAAATTATCATGCAAAAGTTCAAAAAGTTGAAACCATCTATCAAAATAGGATTAAAATACTTTAAAAAAAAATTAAAAAAAATCAGCTATTGCACAATTAGGGTTCCCACTCAAATCGCAGAATGAAAATCAATGACTTTTCAAGGACTTTTAAGGCCCTAATTATATTTTTAAGGACCTTTGAATTTTTTTTTCCAGGCCTCATGTCGATTTATAAATTTTTAGTAAAGTATATTCTACCAAAAAAGTTACAAGTTATTGGATTGGTGATACAAATATGTCGGAAAATTCCAATACGGTGCAGATATGAAGCGGTCAAGTGGGCATAACAAATCTGTGTTGCATTTTTCCAAATATTACAGTTGGCCTCACAACATCTGCACAAATTAAAGGACTTTTAAATACCTCTAAGCATTTTCAAGGACTTTTAAGCACCTCTAAGCATTTTCAAGCACTTTCAAGGCCTTAAAAACAAATTCCAAAATATTAAGCACTTTTAATGACTTTCAATGACCGTGGGAACCCTGACAATTGTATTCTTACAGTCTCGAAATATCTTTCAAAATGCCCAAAAAATAATCATAACCACTATTCTCTATAAAAAGAAACTAAGCACCAGTACATATTTAGACGGAATGCGTCAGCTTTGGAGAGACATCAAAAATTCCAATGAATGCCTTCCGAGTGATGAACTTTTCTTAAGCGTGATTTTTTTTTTCATATATATTTATATATAAAGCGCGATTTCTAAATCTTAACACTTTGAGTAAAAGGATTTGCAAAGGGATTTCCCGAGACAAGTATAACCATATCTCAGTCGGCCGGAAGTGCTCACTCACATATAGTGACGTATGTACTTCTTACTTCGAAATGATTGGTTGCCTTGTTTTAGTGTGAGTAGCTATCGGGTGAATTTGCTATTTCGAGTGGAGCTGTAATCTGCATTGAGATGGGAAATCGTACTTTTATCCACCTCAAAAAAAAAAAAAAAAAAAAAAAAAAAAAGTTTTTTTTTATTTTAATTACTTTTTCTCACCCCAGTTTCAGAAAAAACTCATTTTACAAACTCGCAAGGTTTTGCACCTCATTACCTCGGCTAAAAATAAGGACAGATTAAAAATTATGTTCTTTCAATAAGAAACGCTTTATGAAGAAAATATTGGATTGATACCAACTTTCTTATAATATGTTTCAGGCACGAAATTATCAGTTTAAATTACGTTTTAAAGAAAGTTTTAAGTTTTTTCCCTCATCCATATTGCATATTTAATGAGACCATCAATCAGACGATGGGATAGTTAGAAAGGCTGAATCCTCCAGCTGAGATAAAGATATTTAAAGCATAAATATGGAAAACGGAATTGGAGTCTTACCGACTGTCAAAATGTCTGACTTGGCCAGAGGAAGTATCATATGCTCATCCTTGAAAAATTTATATTCGTGAATTTTATTAATTCATCGATGTGAATTTTTCAAGGATCAAAGCATATCAATGCTGTATGAGTTACTTCCTCTGGCCAGACGTCAAAAATTCCAATGAATGCATTCCGAGTGATGAACTTTTCTTAACCCTAATTTTGTTTTTCATTTATATACAAAGTGCGGTTTCTAAAAGTTACACTTTGAGTGAAAGGATTCGCAAAGGGATTCTTTCAAAAGGGATTCAGGTAACATTTTTTTGATAGTCGGTAAGTCTCCAATTCCATTTTTCTTATTTATGCTTTAATTGGAATTATTTGATTGGTTTGCATTGTAATAATAATTTGATAAAATTGTTTGAATTGGGATGATAATTTAGTAAAATTGTTTGCATTCGTACAAGCATTTGGTAAAATTGTTCGCATTGGGACAAGCTTTTGTCAAAGTTGTTCGTATTGCGACCAGCATTTGATAAAATTGTTTGAATTGGGACAAGCATATTATAAAATTGTTCGCATTGGGACAAGAGTTTGATAAAATTGTTTGCATTGGGACGATAATTTAGTAAAATTGTTTGAATTCGGACAAGCATTTGATAAAATTGTTCGCATTGGGACAAGCATTTGTCAAAGTTGTTCGTATTACGACCAGCATTTGATAAAATTGATCGCATTGGGACGAACATACGATAAAATTGTTCACATTGGGACAAGCTTTTGTCAAAGTTGTTCGTATTGCGACCAGCATTTGATAAAATTGTTTGCATTGGGACAAGCATATTATAAAATTGTTCGCATTGGGGACAAGAGTTTGATAAAAAATGTTCGAATTGCGACAATCATTTGATAAAATTCTTTGCAGTAATAGTTCGTAAAATAGTTTCATCTAATAATTTAATTATTTTTACAATCGCTGATATTAATACAATATTTATTATTCATATTTAATTTTACATGGTTTAGTTCAACAGGTAATGACAAGCTAATGCTTTTTGTTACAAATCTTAATAGTGAGAAAGAGGGATAAATGGTTTTCAATAAGATCTTGAAGAGAAGCTGAAAAATTGAATATTGTTACGAATTTCTGTATATTTGTAAATATTTCGTAGCATTAATTATGTAAAAAGGAAAATTTATGTACATTTCGCATAAGGCAGTGCAAGAGTTTGTCTTCGCTTTCCTGCAATGTGTCTCTTAATGCTTGAAAACGAGTTCTACAGGGATCATGCTGGAAAACGAGTTTTATGGTTAATGGCAATCTCGCCAAGTTGGTGCGATAGAGCCAAGTTGGCGACCATTTGGCGACATTTTCGGTCCCCATGTACCTGTATAGGGCTTTTCGACTACGATTTGGGAAGTTCTACAAATTTCTATCTCTGGAAGATTCGCGAAAGTAACTTTCCTATATAAGGCAGGCCAAGAATTAGTTAGTTAGTTGTCTCTCAGTGAGCATTCAGAGTAGTTCCAAAAGCGAAATGTATTGCATTGTCTTTTGCGGCGATTTTAGCAGTTGTGTGTTAAGTTTTTAACTGCTGTTTGTGCTCCATTGTTGAGTAAAGAACTGTATTGAGTCTACTAGAAGTTCTGGAGTTGTAAAAGAATCTGAAAGAGTTATTTTGGAATAAATTTCTGCAAGTTTTGATTTGCTTTGACTTCAACCCATCCACGCAACAATATTTTTAAAGAGCATAAAATGTTTCAGACAACTTTTTCTCCAAAATCATCTTCATTTACGTCCCTGAATGGAAATGTATTTATTATAAACCTAAACATCCAATCTGTTTATAAATAAAGTTTCTTATTACCAAATACTTAAATATTTTGTTTAAATTTAGATTAAAACGATTTCATAAAATGATGTGATATATATTTTATTGAAAATAATAATAATAAATAAATCAATAATAATATAACTCATAAAAACTAAGTTATTAATATAAGTCCTTTAAATGCATTATCAATTTTTATATTCATTAACACAGCGCCGTTTCTGTTGCCAGCGTGTGCTTGTTTTTAATATTTAAAATTAGATGCAAACACCATCTCTATTAGTAAAATATGCGGTAAACTATCTTTTAAATTTTATTCCTTAAAAATAAATGTAAATTTATGCACTCACATCCAAGTATCTTTTATTTTTTTCTGATAAAAACAATTGTATTATGTTTTTATTAAAACAGTTTTGGCAACAAGAAAGAGTTTGCACAACTATCGGTTAAATGCTATTTCAGCGTGATTGGATGAAGGCAAGTCGATTTATTAGTATTCCGTAAAACCGAGCTTTTACTGACAGTGGCAGTCCCAAAAATTTGATAGAATGCATTGTCATCGACATCGAATCTATCTGCCAAGTTTCAGCCCCATTGGATGACTGCAAGGGGTTAATTACGCTTCCGCAGATTCCGCCGCCATCGATAAACAAACAAAATCGGAGTTAATATAAAGGATTTTAAAATAGTTTGCATTTAAAAACAATTGAAAGTATTAGACTTCATTTACACTATGCCTCGAAATACATTTGTAGTTTTTTAATTGTTACTAATAGTCCGAGAGGCGACTGCAATTTTTGGACCTCATCGAACATCATCCTGAATTTTTTATAGAAATTGGAGAAAAGTGAGTAGATTAGGAATCCACTGGTCTGCCTTGGCAAAAATGGCCGAAACTGATCAAATATCGACCTGGAATGAGTTGAACTAAAATCCGATTGCCAAATATGTCATAACTTGCCAAAAAGAGAACAAACTTTTTCGTCTGGCAACCCACTGCATTTTGATTTTCAATGAGAAAAAGCGCAAACGATTTCTGATCTCTGGCTCGGAAAACTTTTATCTTTTAAAAGTAAGCCAAATTGGCGACATTAGTTACGTCATCAGTGACGTAATGTTTATTGCCAACTTGGCTCCCTTTTAATCGATGCAAGTAGACCGTCGCCAGATATCTGAATCGTCTGCAACCTTCATAATTGAAAATTAAAGAGTGAGGGTTACCAAATAAAAAAAAATGCTCATTATTTGGCAAGTTATGGCGCATTTGGTAATTGGATTTAGTTCAACTTATTAAAAGTCGATTTTTGACCAGTTTCGGCCATTTTTGCCACGGCAGACCAGTAGATTCCTAATCTACTCACTTTTCTGTAATTTCTATAAGAAATTCAGAATGAAGTTCGATGGGGTCCAAAAATTGCAGTCGCCTCTCAGTCTATAATTCTCATTATGTAATTTTAAATTAGAAAAGTGCCGCAAGCAATGTCGCGCCCTTGTTACTATTATAAAAACACTAAAGGAACCTTACCTTTTTGACCCAGAAGAAACGATACTGTTTCTATTTATGCCACATTGATATTTTTTTCTTCTACATCTTTTTAAGATAAACAGTAGAGAAAGATGGGCTAACGAAATTAAAAAGAAACTCCGAGGAGGAAAAAAAGAAGAAAGAAAAGGGAAAGAGAGGCATCTTTTCCAGCTCGTCGTTGGTTTGTGTCTTGATATATTTAAATCCTTCTGGAATGAATGGAACAGCTGAAGACTTGATTTTTTGAATTCACAATTGCATTTGGTTGTTCTTCAAGCAGCTTGCTTAAAACTAGGCGCTTGGATCATCTCACAACTATCAATTATCCTTAATACTGAACACTGCATTAATGTCTGCTATGGATTGGAGTAATTTACCGTTTTCATATTTTCATTAAATTTTTTAAAAAATTCCCAGTTTATCGATAATTATTACACTATAAAAAAAAAAAAAAAAAAAAAAAAAGCTAAAATGGTGAATTTGACGATATGTTTTTGATAAATATTGTTGCGTGGATGGATTCGAAAAACTTGAAGCCAAAGCAGATTAACACTTGCAGAAATTTATTCCGATATAACTCTTCGCAGATTCTTTTACATCTCCAGAACTTCTCGTTCTAGTAGACTCAATACAGCTCTTTACTCAACAATAGAGCACAAACAGCAGTTAAAAGCTAGATACACAACTGCTAAAATCGCCGCAAAAGACAATGCAATACAGTTCGCTTTAGAACTACTCTGAATGCTCACTGAGACTCAGTATCTCAACTCAGTAATTCCAGTCAACTAACTGACTCAACTAACTCCATCACCCGCTCTCTTGGGCTTATATAGGGGAGGTAAACCTTCGTGAATCTTCTAGAGATAGACATTTGGAGAACTTTCCAGATCGTAGTCAAAAAGTCCTATACATGTACATGGGGACCGAAAATGTCGCCAAATTTGGCGACTTCTCGCCAAATTTGGTGACAAAAATTAGTCACCAAAACTGTCGCCAACTTGGCTCTGTCTCGCCGTAATGTTAAATGCATTACCATAATGTTAAATGCCCTGCTCCTTGTAAAACTCGCTTCCCAACGTTATCTCTGTAAAACTCGTTATCAAGCATGAGACTCATTGCAGGAAAACAAACTATTGCACTGCCTTATGCGAAATGTACATAAATTTATCTTTTTACATAATTAATGCTACGAAATATTTACAGAAATTCGTAACAATATTACATTATCTTTATTTGTAAGTGAAATACAGAAAAAAACAGTCATTGATGAAAGATATTCAAGAGAAGAGAACTCACTCTGCTTCAAAGTCTCGGAAAGTTTGTTTTTCAACTTTTTACACCTTTATAGCATTTCTACGAGAATTTCGGTTGTGGAGATGATTAGAACACCTTAAAAGGCATAACGATTTTGATCAGTGGCGTTTCTTGTCAATTGCTGAAAAAAACATGACTTTTTCAATGTCAGCTAACTTATGCGCATGCGCAATACTGATGAAAACCTTAAGGATAGGTTCCATGGCCACCACAAAATTTTAACATCGTAGGTCAGTCAGTTCGAAAGTTATGCTAATCACACACACATTTTTCCAGACCACTTTTTTGAACTCTGGTTGTTCCAAATTGGGGAGAAATGTAATGAAAATCGATTTTTTTTTATCGAATCAAATACTTACATTACCCTTTGTTAACGTATGAGTAATTGAAAGTAAAAAGAATTTTGATTTGCTAAACTCAGGGGTGGTATCAGAAATGCTAAAAGCATTTTTTTTTTGTTGCCATACTGAGTTATTGGTACCTGAAAATATGTTCTATAAAATGGTGAAGTTCGTATCTGCATAGGAAATATTAAAAAATAGTTATTAAGTTAGTCATTAAATAAGGATCTACTACTGTCAAACCCTGTTAATGAGAAATCGCTTAACATGAAATACCGTTCAATAAGAAATTGAAGCAGTTTTCTGTACGATGAAGCTTAAACTTACTGTTAATTTATTCGTTTAACACGAAATCGCATTACCTGAAATACTGCTTAAGACGAAAAAAAATTTGCTCTTCGAGACACTTTTTTTAGGACGTCTTCATTATTTGAGACGAAATGTAACGGTATTGAGAAAATATTCCTCAAGATGAAATCATCGATAAACACCAGATGGAGTCTCTGCAAATGCATTGACGTAAGGATTTCAAATCTATAATAATAAAATAAGCTGTGTGTCTGTCTGTCTATCTATCTGTCTGTCTGTGGATCTATAGAAACTTATTTAAAAGTAGAGTAGAGCTCTGAAATTTTCAGCATAAATAGTTTTGGCCTTCTAATTGTATACATCACAAACAGAATGTTAAAATTATAATTAGTTATTTTTTAATTAATTAATAAATATGTTACAAAACGATATCTATTAGGGTTACAGCTCTGAAATTTTCAAAATAAGTAGTTTTGGCCTTCTAATCGGACTTTTAAAAAACAGAATTTTAAGTTTTTATTTTGTTCTTTTTTAATTAATTCTTTTAATTAATTAATAAATATGTTACAAAACGATATCTATTAGGGCTACAGCTCTGAAATTTTCAAAATAAGTAGTTTTGGCCTTTTAATTGGATTTAAGAAAAACAGAATTTTAAATTTTTGTTTAGTTCGTTATTAATTAATTTTTTTAATTAATTAATATATGTATTACAAAACGATTTCTAATAGGGCTACAGCTCTAAAATGTTCAACATAAGTAGTTTTGGCCTTCTAATTGGATTTTAACAACAGAATTTAAAAATTTTGTTTAGTTCGTTATTAATTAATTTTTTTTACTTAATTAATATACATATTACAAAATGATTTCAAATATGGCTACAGCTTTGAAATTTTCAACATAAATAGTGGTGGCCTTCTAATTGGATTGACAAAACGAATGTTAAAATTTTAGTTTGTTTTTTAATTAATTTTTCACAAAAAGGGACTTCTAATAGTCCTAGAGCTCTGAAAGTTTTAACATAAGTAGTTTTGACCTTCTAATTTTGCTTTTTACAAACATCACGTATTAAAATATTCTTAAAGGGGTGTTGTATTATAGTTATTAACAGGGAATTTTTTTATTGCTTCTCGACAAGGGAGGGGCTTCTAATATTAAGGCTTACGTAGCAATTAGTTTTTAGTGTGTGAAGAGACCTTATGCTTACGAAGCAATGAACCTTTCATCGACCAAAGCGAGCTCATGTTTGCATAGCAATGAACTTTTAAATTAGTGAAGTAAGCCTGTGCTTATGTGTCAATTACTTTTTTAGCTAGCGAAGCGAGCTCGATTTTGCTTTGCTATGACCCTTCCTGCGAGTGAAGCGCCAAAAATTGGGGCCTATACACCAATGACGAATTTCCGCAACGCGGGGCCTCACAGCTGGCTAAAATATTTCACATTGCAAAATTTCGTGGCGAAGCACGGGTATTCAGCTAGTGATATATATAACATAAATAGTTTTATGTTATATATATACCATAGTGACAATTTATTATGCAATTTTCAATTACACGACTCGGAAGACCGTGATAAGATGACTTTGTTTCAACAATTTTGCCATTGATAGTATTGTATAGTACATTCAAAAATTGAAAGTAAAAATATTGCGAAATGATATTTTACCTTCTTAAAGGAAATGTTTGCATTTTTCAGCTTTCTCGCGTGGCTTCATGGATAATTTTTTCAGCACATTTAAGAGCTTCACTGGTTTTGTGTTTAAAAATCTGTTTTCTTAAGGATTTTCGTTGGTCGAATTCTTTTTCTCCGTGTGGAAAAATTTTACACACCACCCATTCGATAGAAAGTTTCAAACCTTGTTTTTTTTTCCCTTCTGGTCCCAAACTTTTAACAACTTTGCATGCATTGCATCTAAGTTTTTATTCTTCACAATTAAACCATGGATACTCGTTATATTTCTGAAGGTACGTATCATGGGTCCAATACTTTGGATAATCGTTACTGCAGTGGCGTTTTGGCTTACTGTTGTCACTACATACTAGATTCTCACCACTTGGTCGCTTTGCAACTAGATACATTTGCACATTTTTCACTGCTCCTTCCTCAACGTTCTGCAGTGTATCGGAGCCATTTTCAGTACAGTTTTGAAGCCAAATATATCCATCTCATCTTGTTTTGTACTAGACAGAGCACGAATACAAATGCCATTTAGCATCAGAAGTAAGAGTTATTGGTAAAGTTAGAGGAATGCGCGAGGATAATACTATTTTTTTCCCCCTAGTTTTAATTCAAAGTAAATGTTTTTTTGAAATTGGGGGATGGATTTCAGTGGTCTTAGAAGTGGGGAGACGCATGGGTATTTTCTTGAAAAGTGGGTAGACGCGTCACCCCGACTCTACCCACACTTCTAGCACTGATCTTGCTGCAGTTTCGCACACTTGATCTGAACATCGATCAACAACTGGATAGACTGCTTAACGCTGGGAAAATGAAGCCGTTGCCAGATGCCGTTGGTGGGATAAAAAATGCGGATTGCCGAGGATTGAAAATAAAATCTTGGGTTGTACACAGCAGAAATGTCAATAGTAGACCTTAATTAGTAATAACGTGCAAAAAAATATCTACTCTAACACTTTATAAGGTTTTTCGCATTTCCATCCAACTATAAAAGTGAACTGTGATTGGTTAATCTTCCCACCAGCTTCGCGATCCCCGGCGCGTTTTTCTCTTTTCATTGACAATGGAGCAGTCTATCCAGTTGTTTATCTATATCGATGGATCTGAAAAGGTAACTGACTGAAATTTCAAATAATCCTTTCTATTTTACCGCTTAAAGGGTGTGATAATAACTCGAGTTCTACTGAACCAATTCTGAGTTGATTTTTTTTTTTTTTTTTTTTTTTAGAGGTATGTTGACTAATAATGATTATCGGGGGCGCAATTTTGTCAAAATGTTTTGTAGAACAAATACGCTGGCTAATATCGCTTAACATTTGCCAATCCCGATGTGGACCGTTGTAGACTGGCCGTTGCTACGAATCTAGGTCAATCTCACCCAGTTCTGGGTAAAATATACTGAAGTTTTGAAATGCTGATGCAGAGTTTTAAAATTGAAATATATATTTGTAAAAAAGGACGGGTGGGTAAAAAATATGTTTTGTTATGATTTTGACATGTTTGTTTTTAAAAAATCGTGTTGGCATGGATTGGTCAATCTTCCAAGAACATCTGTTTCCGACTTTGACCAGTACCGCTGTGCCACATGGGATTTTAATATTATAAATCTGGTTTATCTCATTGCATAATTTTTTTTAAACTTATTGTGGGGACAAGCTTAATTCTTTTCACTTAATTCTGCATGTAAACAAAGCGAACTGTCAAGGGAGGTCAGGATTCTTTCAAAAAAACAAAATTCCAATTTAATTCCATTATTCACTTTCGATAATCAACAATCTTAAACAAAATCACTTGGCAAGTTGTAATTTGTGTAGTATTTTATGACAGTCAGTGGAGTTATTAAAAATTAGTTTGATTTAGTGTCTCTCGCACACCAAACGATTTTACTACGTTCTCAGTTTGAATTTTAATAAGATAAATGTCAGGTTATTTAGAAACGTACAAAATTATAAAACCTTCTAATGAAATAAAAATACTTTTTTAATATAACTGTAAGGTAAAATTTGTGACATACAGCGTACTTAATACAGTTATAAAGCTACACAGTCTTTTGAATGGATTTAATTCTTACAAACGTTATAGATGGAGAGGCGACTGCGAATTTAGAATATCATAAAACATCATTGCGAATTTTTATAGAAGATAGAGGAATGCTAAAATGTTGTTCTGATGGAGCAAAAATGTCTGAAACCAAACAAAATCAGACTTTGAATTAGTAGACATAAAACGATAGCCAAATATGTCATAACTTATTAAAAAAAAAAAAAAAAAAAATCAATATTCTTTTTTGTTCAATAACTCAACGCTCTTTAATTTTCAATTACGAAAGGAGCAGATGATTTGACTTCTCTGGTGCTAAATACAGGGTGTCTATAAAAGGTTGGACGCATTTTGATATAGAATAATTCATAAAATAATGAAGACAAATTGAAATCGCTAACAGTAATGGTTAGATTGACTCAAAAAGTTTTCTGGGCCTTGTCAATGGACTTCCACGTGTGCGCCGTTCGTCGCACGAATAACATCAAGAAGGTAGTCAATTTCCTGCCAGGTACGGGGAAGTATGTTGGCATTCACTGAGGCTATTGCAGCTGTAATCCTGGCTTTTAAGTCATTTGACACTCTCCTCCTGTAAACGATGTCCTTTACGAATCCTGAAAAGTTCCATTGGCGTTACATCAGGTGATCTGAGTGGCCAAGAGGGAAAATCATACAATTAATAACGCTCAAAGGCGATATTTACGATAAAAACATAAAATCAATAACTCGGGCAAACGATATTTACAAAAGAAATGATATTCAAATGGGAAAAGGAAATTTTATATGGCAACGTTCACTATAAATGACAATATATGAGTTATTCTATGTATAAATGCCATAAGATTGTATATATCTGCATTACTTTATGAATTATTCTGCAGATTGTATATATCTGCATTACTTTATGAATTATTCAGCCTCAAAATGTGGTCTAACCTTTTATAGATGCCATGTATTTACATTTTTTAAAAGCGAAAAGTTGGCAATCAATATTGCGTCTTCAGTGGCGTGAAATTCAGAATGATGTTGAATGAGGTCTTAAATTTTCAGTTGCCTCTCGGACTAATTAGAGAGAAAGATGGTTAAACGAAACTTAAAGGAGGGGAAAAAAAAGAAGAAAAAAAAAAAAAACCCATAATAGTCCGAGAGGCAACAGCAATTTTTGGATCCCATCAAACATCATTCTGAAAATTTTGTAAAAATTAGAGAGAAGTTAGCAGATTACGAATTCACTGGTCTGCCGAGGCAAAAATGGCCGAAACTAATCAAAAACCGACTTGAAATGAATTTAACTATAATTTGATTGCCAAATATGTCATAACTTGTCAAAAAGAGAACACACTTTTTCGTCTGGCAACCCACTGCATTTTGATTTTCAATGAGAAAAAGCGCAAACGATTTCTGATCTCTGGCTCGGAAAACTTGCATCTTTTAAAAGTAAGCCAAATTGGTGACATCAGTTACGTCATCAGTGACGTAATGTTTATTACCAATTTGGCTCATTTGTGAAAGATGCAAGTAAGCCATAGCCACACATTCGAATCGTCTGCAACCTTCTTAATTGAAAATTAAAAAATGAGGGTTACCTAAAAAAAAAAAAATGCTCATTATTTAACAAGTTATGGGGCATTTGGCAATTGGATTTAGTTCAACTTATTAAAAGTCGATTTTTTATCAGTTTCTGTCATTTTTGCCACGGCATACCAGTGGATTCGTAATCTACTCACTTTTCTCCAATTTCTATAAAAAATTCAGAATGATGTTCGATGGGGTCCAAAAATTGCAGTCACCTCTCAGTCTATAATAAATCGCCATGGAGCATATATTAATCTTTTAATGGGTACTGATCTTTTTCATTGGAAATTTAAATTTGCATCTATATCTAACTAATAAAATTTTTAATTTCGGTAGAATACATTTTATATGCATATGTATGTATGTTTGCTATCAAGGACCTAAATATTTGCTCAAATCTTGTCTCGTAAGCAGATTCAGGTTGTGGCTTCTTTTGCGGGACCACACGCACACCGAACTTTCAAAGGCAGTTCAGAAATAAAAGTCCCGCGATCGCACTTCAGATAACTGGAATTAAATACGCGAATTAAGTCACCCGCTTTCCAGATGGTATTCGTTTCTACTAATTTAAAGTGAACGGAAAAATCTCGCATCTGTCATTCTGTCTCATCATTGCGAAAAGCAGTTTGTACTCTCTTTGCAAATTGGCATATGTTAATATTTCACCTCGTACCCCATTCTTTTCTCAGACATCGGCACATGGAATTTTTTTTCCAACATCTCCTAAGTAGAACGCATTAAATTGCTTATTTCGCGTACAAAAAAAGAATAAAAAAAGCGGATAAAGATTTTATTTTTAAATACCCTCGATGCTGTACTCTTTTTTTATAATTAAAAAACACCTCGAAAATAAGCCAAATATTTCTACTTCTTTCCTTTTTAGACTGTGAGGCGACTGTAAGTTTAAGCATCCCTTTAGAACATCATTATGAATTTTTTAAAACAATGTTGAGAAATGATAGTAGATACCTTGCTGGCGAAAATTATTAGCATCTTTTAAAATTGAGCTAAGTTGGCGATAAATATTACGTCACTAATGACGTAATATTAATCACCAACTTGACCAATATTTAAAAGGTACTAATAATTTTCACCAGTGAATATTTAAAAACCTTAAATTGTCTGCACTCTACGTCATCGAAAATTAAAAAGCGGTAGGTTACCAAATAAAAAAGAATGCTTATTATTTGGCAAGTTATGGCAATCGAATTTAGTTTAAATAATTTAATGTCGATTTTTTTTGCATTATTTATGCCATTTTTGCCTAGGCAGTCCAGTATATTTATAATATACTAACAATTCTGTAATTGTATAAAAAAAAAAAAAATTCAGAACGATATTCTACGTTATACCTAAACTCGTAGTCGTCTCTCACACTGTTTAGTAATCATTAATTTTTTTTTCTGAATTTTCCTGTGAAATTACTTTTTAATTGAAGTATACGTCTGTAAAAAAGAAATTATTATATTGTATTACACTGATAATTAGAAAAGGAATAACTTTTATAATTAAAAATCCCTAAATATTTGCCACATATAATCTTTAACTTTCGAACTCGTTTTCGAACTTTCGTAATTAAAGGACTTACAAAAGATCACTTGCAGAACTATAATAAAAAATACAGACCTTAACTTAAAAAGTTTTACTCTCTAAAAGTTGTATTAAAATCCATGGTTGAAGACTTGCATATTTAAAAACCTTTGTTAAATGGTAAGTTGCACTTTTCAATAATTTGCAATGAGGGTGAATTCAGGTAACTTTTTCTATTGAGTAAGAATCTGATGTAAAGTAAAATGGGGTGAATAGGAACAGCGGGGTGAATCGGAACGAAACTTCATGAAATTACAAAGAAATTATTATTTTACACAAATAAAGCAGTTTTATTAATTATATATATATATATTTTGGTTAACATGTTTTTAAATCTTGGAACATGTTTTATAGGGTTTTCAACACTGTCCTTTTTTTAAAAAAAAATTATGAAACAGCGTGCATACAATCCAATGAGTTTTAACCTCTCCAAAAGTTATCCCGTAATTAATAACGTGTACCAGTTATAGATTTAACTAATATATTTTTAGATAAGTATAAACATCCACAACAGCATGCCATACTTAATTTTACTTGGTTTTAAAAACTTTTTATTTTACGAATTTTTATGTTTTGCCTCGTCTCGATTTTGAGATTTGCGGGGTGAATCGGAACACTTGAAAAGTGATATTTAAAAGCTGTTTTTGGCAAGATTATGTTCCACACAAGATTTAACGACTGAAGAAGAGTCTAATTACTCCCTTCAAGACAGTAATCAAGATTTCAGGCTTGAATAAATCTCAGAAGAGGAGCCTAGTTTCCGCATGGCAGAAAACCCGATTGTTCCAGTGGTTTTTTCTCTAAATGACTTCGTTATCTTTAAGTTATATGGGAAAATGTATGAAGACTCTATGTGAGCAAAGTTTTACACCCACAAGATTATTGCTATATAAGTGTGTTTTACAAAAAGCGCTAATGAACGAAGAGATTTTCTGAAACAAATGAGGAAGCTTTTCTCCTTCTCAAGATATTTTAAAAAAATTGCAGTTATACGACACGCAAACATAAAGTAGATTAAAAAGTATTTTTAATTTTAATGACTATTTGGATGAATTATAGGAGAGTTATATAAGAGTTGATACGCTTTCAAACAAATGATTTGTTTTGACAATAATTGACAAACACAAATTTTATCCGTCATATTAAATGATTTTTTAATGATAATTTTGTGTTCCTATTTACCACAATGCATTATTATTTGTGTTTTGCCACCCTGTAAACATTTATATAAGATCATACATAAATTGTAACGAGTGTTCCGATTCACCCCTTTTTGCGGGGTGAATCGGAACACCATGAAAAAATTCAAAATAAATTAAAGTCCTAGTTTTTACAAAAATTTTTGGGTTGATTCTCAAAGAAGAAGGTAAGACCCAAGTTTCTATGTCAAAAATATGTTCCTTAACGATCTTATTACAACCGATTATTACTTTGAAAGTTGAAAAGTGTTCCGATTCACCCCATTTTACGGTATTAGTTTGGTGTTAGCACGAAAAGTACGTAAGAGTTGGTAGAGTGGGGCATACTGAAAAAATATATACGTTATAGTCAACGGACACCTTCCTGTAAACCTAGAGTTGTACATAACAATAGACTATCCCCATATTATAGTAGAAGTGATTGAATTGCCTTTCCTCTTAAGGACTTCACTGCCCGGGACGTGCAGTCTTTAAGAAGGGGGAAATGTTGCACAAATTGTCTGTATATATTGTAAATAGTGACGTATTATTTCAAAATTCTATTGTAATTTATTTTTATCCAATTTTATTTATTAATTAATAGCGATTATACAAGTTAGAAAAAGGTGGCAACACCTAAAGCAATCGAGAAGTTTCGAGATATTTCTTTTCCGATGAATTGGCTGGAAATTTCGAGAATGTCTCACGCGCTTGTATATAAAAGACTGGAGAACGGGAAAGTTTTCAGATTGACTTCGGACTTCGTTGAAAGCTAATCGCTTTGTTTATCTATTGGAGTGAGCTTGTATAATCGCTGTATTCGAAGTTATTTTTGTTGAAGCTTGTGCTGAAGCTTGAGAGTAATTAAACTGTTGCCTGTGAATAAATTTTGTGAGTTTTCTGAAGAGAGAATAAATATTTTTATACCGTGAAAACTGTGCCATCATTGCCTCAGCGGAAAAATTCATAACAATACTATTGCACTATTTTGTATCTGCATTGTTTGAGATATTAAAAATATTGAATTTTTTATTTTCATATCGACTACTTTTTAAAATGTCATACCGTACCCATATATAGCTCTAAAGCAAGTAAATATAATTTATAAGAATATCTTTTTAGAATTGTACTGTCGTTAAAAAAAAGAAGCATTTTTGTGCTTTATGGTTTTTTTCTTAGTCCTTAAAAAACCATATCAATTATTTGAATAAACTCCGTCCACCCCCTTTCACCATCTCGTTTGAAAAACTGTCCAGTAGATGTCAATCTACAATGTTGTCTATGTTACGATCTTCTAGCCCGGTACATTTAGAAACTACTTTATATAAAACCTTGAAATTTGGAAAGTAGATACGAAAAGGACCATTTAATGAAATGACGTAAATTGTTTTCATTTAATATCTATCCATTAAAAATAAAAAAAATAAAATAGCAAAATACAAAACCAGGTGGAGCCACTGCATATGCATTGACGTAAGGATTTCAAATATAAAATAAAATATATTAGACGTTATTTTCAAGTTCTATTTAAGTCATTTCATCAAGTGATCGTCTCCTTACCTACTCACCAAATTTCAAGGTTTTAGACAAAGTAGTTTCTAAATGCATTGGGCTAGAAGACTGTAACATATCGAGTATAAGGAATTGTCCTTCTTCTTCTTCTTATCAAGGACTATGGGGACTAAGGCACCTCTGCTTAAGCATTTTGTACCAGCCCCATATCCCGTACAGATCGGTAGTGGGCAGTACTGCACAGGTTGTAAGAGCACACTCGCAAGAGGGAGTGCACAAGTCTACCTATAGCCGCCGAAGAGTTCATTTCTACCTCTTTCGGTAGCTATCCGGTAGATGGCAGTACTACCGACCGTATGTGGAACTTCTTAATTTAGAGGCAATACCAAGCAGAAGATTCCACCAGAAGACTTGGCTTTGCCACCCCCAGAGGTATTGATTTGTATGGGAACTTGGAGGACTTTGCGACCATGACTGATTTAACGTGCTCCAGTCACCATTAGCGAACACGGCGGTCTTTAGTCGGTCCCAGGCCCGAACTCGCAACCTCAGGGCTCGCAACCTTCTAGTTGCGAGAACGATACTCTTCCGACTGGGCTACGCGGCCCTAGGAAGGAATTGTCCTTACTAGGACTTCCTCTGAAACGTTCAAGTCTATACTAAACTTCAACTTAACTTGACATAACTTAGACGGTAGATCGTCACAGTGCTCATAGGTATTTAATCCATTTTGGCGGCGTGAAAGCATAATGTTCGCCAAACCACAACCCTGTAGAGGAGAACAAAAGGCTATAAGGTTTGGCGAGAATTATGTCTTCACTCCGCTAAAAGGGATTATTTGCCTATGAGCAAGGTGAAGATCTATCGTCTAGTGATGTCAAGTTAAGTTGGAGTTTAGTATAAATGGAATCACATTTGTCAATTTGACGTTAACTAACTGGCCCCAGTCTGTTTTATATTGTCTTATGTGACGTTAGATTTTCTTAGATTTTCCTATGTATTTCAAATAGATCGTTTTTAAAGTGATTTTATACGTGTTCGTTCTACGTCTACGTTTACATCTTTCAGACAAAATCCGAAGATTTCGAGTGTGGTCAAAGTCCGATTATTTGAAGAAATTATGTTTTTTTTTTTTTTTTTTTTTTTTTCTACTTTGGGCAGTCATTTCGCAAAAATTTATTTGAAACTATCCAATTTTTTAATTTTTTTTTTTATTCATTTATTTTGGGTAGTTTACATCAATGTAATGTGTATTTCGCAACAGATTAGATGATGTTTCAGAAAACGCTCTTTCATTTTTCTCACATTATGATTGATTTGTGACCGCAACTGTCACTATAGATGGCCGTTTCTTGGCACGTCGCTATCGTGATTTATATGGTCCAGATATACGAAGCATTTACAATTTGGCACTATTTAATGACTGAGTACTCCCCTCTGCTAAAGATCACAAGATATCCTTAAAAAAAAAAAAAAAAAAAAAAAAAAAAAAAAAAAAAAAAAACTTCACATTCTTTTAGAAAAAAATGGCATCAAGTTTGTGGCATCCATGTTCTAATTCGATATTTTTTTTAGGAGCCAAGATATGAACTTCCTATACATTTGCAGCGAAGTTTTTTTTTCGTTCGAAACACTTCCAGTTAAAATTGATATTATCCTATTGATAATTTATTATCCTATTGATTTAATTCTTGAAAGGGTTCAGACTAAATTTATGCGTTATCTTTATTATTATAATTCTCATGATCTCCCCTCTTCTTTCCTCTGCAATTTCTTCAGCATCCCCAGTTTAAAATCTAGACGCGAGCTTTCTTGTGTTTCTTTCTTTTACAAAGTCCTTAATAATTTTATTGATTGCATTGAGATCCATAATTCCATTAAATTTGCTGTACGACCAATACTCACAGCCAAAATTTATTTATTAATGTTTTTACCAAATATAACTACATTGACAACTTTTGTTTGTATAAATTTTATAGAATTTTTAATTTGATTTCTGATGATTTGGATATTTTTAATGTATCTTTTTCTATGTTCAAAGCTAAATGTCTGCTGGTTTTAAATGTGTAATCTTGTTTTGTTACTATTGTTTGCTTGTTTGTAATGTGCTATTCCTTGTACACTTTAAATGGAATTTTTTTCTGTAGTGTGCTTTATAATAATAAATAAATAAATAAATAAATAAATAAATAAATAAATAAATAAATAAATAAATAAATAAATAAATAAATAAATAAATAAATAAATAAATAAATAAATAAATAAATAAATAAATAAATAAATAAATAAATAAATAAATAAATAAATAAATATTGATCTAATTGAGACCTTCAAACTGATATATGATGCATGTCTGTAGCATTTATAGTTTAGTCTTAACGAATCCTCATCCTGTTGAATATTTGTATGGACACATGTGTCACAAATCCCATGTCTTTTCTGCACTTGAACTTTTTTGGGAATGTTGGGCTAATACGGGCAAATCCTTTGTTTAACATACGTACGACATTGGTACCCTAGTAGCACAAGAATATAAGCCATTATCTCTCGACATTGGCCAATCCCGATGTGAACTGTTGCAAACCGGCCGTTTGTTAGGGAACTTGGCCAATCACGCTCAGAGCTGGATAAAATAATACCGCTGAAGTTTGGAAATGTTGATTAACAGTTTTAAAATTGAAATTTTTATTTATTAGAAAGAACAGGTGGGCTAAAATATATACATACTTTGTGATGGTTTTGACTTTTTTTTTTAGGGGGGGGGGGAGGGGGAATTGTGGAGTGATGCTTGAGTTTTGGCCAAGAATGGACAATCTTTCAGAAACTCTGCTTCCAACATTGTCCAGTATTGATGTGCTACCTGGGTATAATATAGAAGATAAAAAGTAACATTATACTAATGCTAATATTTTTCATACGAAAAACAAACAAACATCAAACGGCTTATTGATCCTCAGAAATATCAAACACTTCATTCTCTTATAGAATGGATAATTTCCGCATTTTTAATTTTTTTTTATTCAATTCTAATTGTTTCGAAAAGGCCGTAAGCACAAAAATTTTTGCTCACTGCGCTTTTTCTTTTCTTTAATTTGCAACCTAAGTTCGCCTGTTATTTTTGGCGGGAAAAACGACACATTCGTCTCGAGGCGAATGTGACGTCATTTCATCTTAAACAACTTGGCTTGAAACGTAGCAGTGAAAACCAGTTTTGGAAGTTTCTCGCAAATCGCTCCAACCAGTATGGGATATGGCAACTGTGTATCAAACGCACGCCAACTATTTGGCAGAAACCTCACGATAACCCGATAACCATAAAAACGGAAGGAAGTTTTGACGTAACAGCTATATTTGAATGCTTTGATCGGACGGATTTTTGCTCGGATTTGGTGCATTTTCTTTTCTTAATATTTAACTAACTAATATTTTCAAAGAACTTTTGTTTGAATATTTGGAATCAGAAAGAAATTCTTCATAAATATAAACTAATGTCACTCTTTTTTAAAAAATGCGGGAATTGACCATTTATATCATACCCTATTACTGATTTACTACAACAATGACAAACAGAGAAATTTGGCACCGTATTGTAACAGACATCACCGACTGATTAGTAGAATAGACATACGGCAGTATCATCTACAATTAGTGTCATCTCTGCTGAAAATTCTTTATGTATCATGATAAATTGCTCCTCAAAAACGACTCAGAGGTTTCATTTGTAAGATCTCTCATGAGATTTCTTATTTTTTATGCTCCTGCATTATACTGCAAAAAGCTGACAAAGAAACGCCTTTCACTTCTAACGGTTGCCAGACATGATATTAAGCTCCAATGTATCATTCCGACAAATGACAAATGAATTGCTCTGCCGTCTCCTTTGTTGTGGCAGGAAATCTTTGAAATATTTTCGCGCTAAGGGGGGACAGGTTTTAAAATAGAGAGAAATGCCTGATTGTATGTCGTGAGTAATCAGTTGTCACGACAAGTTGAAATAGAAAATTCTCAGAAATGTGTCGCTGAATTTAGTAACTAGTCTTGAAAAAAGTATGAAATAATTGTAATAGTCCGAGAGGCGACTGCAATTTTTGGACCCCATCGAACATCATTCTGAATTTTTTATAGAAATTAGAGAAAGGTTAGTAGATTATGAATCCACTGGTCTGCCGTGGCAAAAATGGCCGAAACTGATCAAAAATCGACTTGGAATGAGTTGAACTAAAATCCGATTGCCAAATATGTCATAACTAGCCGAAAATAGAACAAACTTATTCGTCTGGCAACCCACTTCATTTTGATTTTCAATGAAAAAAAGCTCAAACGATTTCTGATCTCTGGCTGGGAAAAATTATATCTTTTAAAAGTAAGCCAAATTGGCGACATCAGTTACGTCATAAGTGACGTAATATTTTTTGCCAACTTGGCTCCCCTTTTAATAGATGCAAGTAGCCCGTCGCCAGATATCTGAATCGTCTGCAACCTTCTTAATTGAAAATTAAAGAGTGAGGGTTACCAAAAAAAAAAAAAAATGTTAATTATTTGGCAAGTTATGGAGCATTTGGCAATTGGATTTAGTTCAACTTACTAAAAGTCGATTTTTGACCAGTTTCGGCCATTTTTGCCAAGGCAGACCAGTGGATTCGTAATCTACTCACTTTTCTCCAATTTCTATAAAAAATTCAGAATGATGTTCGATGGGGTCCAAAAATTGCAGTCGCCTCTCAGTCTATAAGGAAATAGTTTAGGGACAGTAACAAACGAAAAATTGGAGATTAATTCTTAACAACTGGTATTTGGAGGGTCGCTAAATGACACAAATTGACGAAATGGGGTAGCAATAAAAGATTTTATAAATTTTATTAATATTTAAAAGTGCGAAAACTTTTTGTTTGTTGTTATCCCTAGATACGACTGTTACTATTATGAAATATTTATATACTGTATTTACTTTTAATTTTACACAGAAAACCCTATGGCAAATATATATATATATATATATTTACCATAGGGAATATATATGTATATCTACAATCAAACGCCGTTAACCTCGATATCGCGTATAACATGAAATCCCGTTTATCGTAAAGTATAAACAGTTCTCCGTATTTAAAATGTAACGTTAATTTATTCGTTTAACACAAAAACTAGATTGAAAAGCTGTGAAGCCCAAAAGAGGTGTTTCTGACGGAATTGCTGGTATGAACCAGGTATACCTATACAATTGAGATGATTTTCTTTAATTTTTATGTTTGAATTCCATACATTTAGCAGTGTATCGGAATTAAAAATGATGCATTTTTTTACATAAACTTTTTTTTCCGTTAATTTTTTTAATTAGCTGATAATTGTAACTAAAATGACCAATTAGGACTTTATACGAACGCACATAAATGAATTTGTAATTAACTTAGAGGTATGATTTTTATTGCAAATAAAAGATATGATATTGTTTCATGTTTTCATACAGAATTGTAAATTCAGCTTCAATATTTATTTAATTATAAGTTTTTAAATAAAAAATTTGAACAAATACATAGTTTTTACCAAAATATTAAGATTAGAATATAAATAAAAAATAGAATATAAAGAAAAATATATATTAGATTTTTTTTATGGAAACATATTCACAACTATTGTCAACAAAACATAATTATAATTTTGTAAATCGGACCATTTATAATGAAGTTATGACCGTTGGTGTAAAGTCATAAAACATCAAAATGTCATTCTTCAGAAATTGCGTTTAAAGTTTACGACACTAATTAATGTAATACAAAACAGTTTCCCAAAACCCACTGTAATTTAAAAAGTAATTTGAGTCTCAGAAAGGAAATGATATCATTTTAAAGGTAATGAATACGGGAATAGTTTGAAACAAAAAAAACAAAAACGCTTACTTTAATCAAATTTTGCAATTCCTAATGTATATGTATTAGAGGTCGGCGATATATCGATACGACGATATGTTTATCGATATTTCTAAGAAAATATCAATATTAAAAATATCGATAAAAGTTGCCGATATATCGATATTTTCACACATTTTTAGTTTTTTGATGATCGTTTTGTAGTTCCATGTGTTTTTTCGATTTTCTTTATTCCCTTTTCAATAACTTCAAAACTAAAGTTTGAACTTGGCTGAGAGACAGTTAAAATGTCACCAATATTCAATATTTTGCCATACATTTAAAAACTGTCGAAAATTACCTAAATTTTTCTTAAAATCACTGCACTTTTTGTACTAAATCCATTTCAGTTGAAAAAGTAGTCACCTTACAAAAAAGCAATCATGAAAAGTAGAAATCCCCGAAAAACTTTGTTTCTGGCAAAATTGAAAATCAAATAAAAAAAAAAAATCATGTATCGATATATCGATATTTTTTTCTATGTAACGATATACTCTAGATATTTATTTTGATCGATGTTTCCGACCTCTAATATGTATACCTTAACGTATATCCAGGAACTACAACACCTCCCGAAACCTCGTGGTGGAATAACATGAAAAACCTAGTGTTTAAGAGTATTGGGTTCGATCTTCAACGGCCGCCAAATATCGGTGTGTACCTAATCGGGACAGTACCTGTCGTAGCCTAAATGTCTTCTCGTTATTGTGGTGGAGTTGGAAAGAGGAGTTACTAGAAGATTTCAAGCTAGTATATTTCTAGATGCTCAAAATTACGAGACGTATATGGCTGTGTTAAGTACTTTACTAGGAGGCTCGCCAACCCCCAAATGCCTCGCTGCGCTCTGATTGAGCGGCTTTGCCGCTCAAATTTGTGGCTAAAACATCTTGCTGCGCTCGAATAGGTTTGCCAGCCATAAAATATGTAACCAAATTTTTATAAATTTAATGTAAGGCCTAATAGAGAAAACACTCAAATTGGAAGTTTCATAATAGAAAGTTAAATATACTATCCGCCAACATTCTGACTTAAAACTTCATTAGCTATGCCCTTACATTGAAGTCCCAATATGTTTTACTTATTCTGATAAAAAACAACGCGAGCACGACGTCCAACGCGAGACATTTTCTGGATAGAAATACTTCAAAATAATAATTACTCTAATACAAAAATGCTTCAGAAAAACAGAAAAAATCAACTTTGAAACGAAGAGTTTTAAAAGAGCTTTAAAATTAGCAACGGGTTTGTTGTTTACATACGTAAGGATGTTGCCATTCATATATTCAAAATCATTGAGGCTTTGTAGTAGCTTAATGATGAAAAATATTGAAATTTAACTAATTAATAAAGTGTTAATAAATTATTTTGGCACGTTTTGGCAAATCTACAGCTTATTTCCTTTAAAATGACACCTTGATCATTGAAATTGGTTGAGCAGTTTAGGCGGGCAGACTAACCCCAAAAAACGTATTGCCTATTAAATATATAGACTAGGGGGCTTCGCCCCCTGCTCGCTAACGCTCGCCAACCCCCAAACGCCTCGCTGCGCTCGGATTGAGCGGCTTTGCCGCTCGAATTTGTGGTTAAAACATCTTGCTGCGCACGAATAGGTTTGCCAGCCATAAAAAATTTAATGTAAGGCCTAATAGAGAAAACACCTAAATTGCAAGTTTCATAATAGAAAGTTAAATATACTATCCGCCAACATTCTGACTTAAAACTTCATTAGCTATGCCCTAACATTGAAGTCCCAATATCTTTTATTTATTCTGATAAGTCGCCCCGTTAGAGAACGACGTCCAACGCGAGGCATTTTCTGGATAGAAATATTTCAAAATAATAATTACTCTAATACAAAAATGCTTCAGAAAAACAGAAAAAATCAACTTTGAAACGAAGAGTTTAAAAAAAGCTTTAAAATTAGCAACGGGTTTGTTGTTTACATATAAGGATAGCTTTAAAATTAGCAACGATTGGTTGGTTGGTTGAACCCCCGAGCAGCCGGTTTGTTGTTTACATACATAAGGATGTTGCCAATCATATATTCAAAATCATTGAGGCTTTGTAGTAGCTTAATGATGAAAAATATTGAAATTTAACTAATTAATAAAGTGTTAATAAATTATTTTGGTACGTTTTGGCAAATCTACAGCTTATTTCCTTTAAAATGACACCTTGATCATTGAAATTGGTTGAGCGGTTTAGGCGGACGGACTAACCCCAAAAAACGTATTGCCTATTAAATATATAGATAAGTGGCAGAATAAGACAGTCAGAAATTCCAAACCAAATATAAAAAGAAATTTAGTTACTAGAAATGTGGTAAATAAAACACAAAATTCTAATCCCAAATAAGTAAAGATATTTCAAATGTCGAAAGGACATAAAAGTACAATAGCAAATACAATATCGCTCAAGCCGATTTAAAATCACATGGAACACACACTTTATTTTAATTCCGCAGAAATAACAGTTACGCAGCAAATGAAATAAAAAGAATTATTAAGATTATCAATTTACTCCTTTACTAAAGCTTTAAAACTGCATAGTGTGCCAAATTTGAGTTTCTCTAACTTTTGTTAAAAAATAAATTTGAAGATTGAAGGTTTCCAAACTCTTGAGTGTTTCAACAAATGTTTCAGACTTTAATTACTTAAACAGTCGAAACTTCCATCAAAAAATCCCTTTGACAAACATGTCCCCTTTTCATCCCCCCCCCCCCCACCCCTCATATCCTTGATAACCGGAGTTCTGAAACAGAGGCGCTTACTAGTTATTCTTTTGACACATTTGGTCCCTGGCCAAGCTTTGCATTTTGGGAAAAAAATGACACCAAACACTAAGCGTGTTCTGTCGATGTCTTTCGAAGAAAGAAACAAAATTACAGACTATAATTCCGAGACCTTGGCGGAAGAAACGGTTTTACCTGCAATACTGCCAAATGTCTTGGCAACTCCTGAGAACAGGTGAATTACTTCAGAAAAGAGAAACTGTGCTTAATGGAAGTTTGAACTTGAAAACATGTAATTATTGTGAGTTTATTTTAAAATAGTATTAAAGGGGCATTAATAAACAAAGACTCATTCTCAATGACTATTTTGATCTAAATTTTTTTTAAATAGCTGTTAATAATATAACTCTTAAAAAACAAAGTTTTTTAATATAAATCCTTTATATGCATTGCCAATTTTTATATTCATTAACATTGCGTCGTTTCTGTTGCCAGCGTTTTTGACGTTCGAAATTAGATGCAAACACTATCTTTATCAGCAAAATAGGCGGTAAACTACTTTTCAAAATTTATTCATTAAAAATGAATGGGAAGTTATGCAAATTACAACAAATTGAATATTAAATGTGGAACTAGAGGTCCCGACTGGTTTCTCATTAGGGGGTTCAACCAGCCGGAAACCACCAGGAGGAGTTTCTTGAGAGAGTACGATTTATACTATTATTTTTTCACTTTCTGATTCTTTCACCATATGTTTTTCGTTTTTAAGTAAATAAATTTGCTTGTATGTTAATTTATGCATTCCCAACCAAATACATTTTATTTATTCTGATTCAAATAATTTTACTATTTATTAAGACATTTTTGGCAACAGGAAAAAGTTTCTTCAATGATAGGTTAAATGCTATTTCAGCGCGAAGACGTCAAATTCCGTAAATGCGAACTTCTAGTGACAGTGTCAGCCGCTAAAATTTGATATAATGCATTGTCATCGACATCGGGTCTATCTGCCACGTTTCAGTTTTATTGGATGACGGCAAGAGGGTTAATTAGGCCTCCACGCACACACACAAAATCGAAGTTAATATAAAGGATTTAAAAATAAATAATATTATTAATCATCCCACTCAATAATAACTACTTCCGCCATTTCTAGGTTCTACTAAATTTAATTTTTATAAGTGCAATTATTCTTGATTACGATGGGAAACGACCGTTACAAGCTAATACGATTTTTATTTCCAATTAACCATATGTTAACATAGGATAACAAAAGCATTGCATTCGGTAAAAAAAAAAAAATGATTTTTAGTGCATTTTTACTTGTTTGGAACGGGCTTAGATAAAAAAAAAAAAAAAAAAAAAGGAAAAAAAAAAAAGAAGAAAAAAAAGTGGTCTAGAAAAAATGTATGTGTGTCTGTTTGGTGGTCGGTATTACTCCCGAATGGATTGCCTTGCAATGTTCACATTTTATGGGACCAACCATTAAGGTTTTCGTCAAAATTGCGCATCAGCAGGTATAGCTGCCATTGAAAAATTTGTTTTACAGCAATTGCCAAAAAACGAATCTAATGATTTTGATGAAAATCACTGTGGACCATCAATAACTTTTTCTCCTCTGTTTCACTTATATTAAGGATAATGTAATAATTATCGGGGGAAAATTGCCAATATCGCCTTTTTGGCGGTGTTTTTTATATTTTGTCTATGGTATTATCAAAAATACCGCCAAACTGGCCATTTTTTTTTTAAATTAATGAAAATATTAAAATGGAAATTGTAAATTAGACTAATCCAAATTCAGTCAAGACCCGTTAACGCGAAGTCGATGGGACTGCCGAAATTTTTCGCGTTAACCGAATTTCGTGTTAAACGTCGAAAAACTTTAATCTTATTAATGCAGATTCGTACTATACTAGCTATATGTATATTTAATGTCACTTTTTAGAACATTTACATTGCAAGGCTTATATTTAGTACAACTGTATAACAAAATATAAATTAAGAACAAAATATAAATTAAGAACAAAATATAAATTAAGAACAAAATATAAATTAAGAACAAAATATAAATTAAGAACAAAATATAAATTAAGAACAAAATATAAATTAAGAACAAAATATAAATTAAGAACAAAATATAAATTAGGAACAAAATATAAATTAAGAACAAAATATAAATTAAGAACAAAATATAAATTAAGAACAAAATATAAATTAAGAACAAAATATAAATTAGGAACAAAATATAAATTAAGAACAAAATATAAATTAAGAACAAAATATAAATTAAGAACAAAATATAAATTAGGAACAAAATATAAATTAAGAACAAAATATAAATTAAGAACAAAATATAAATTAGGAACAAAATATAAATTAAGAACAAAATATAAATTAAGAACAAAATATAAATTAAGAACAAAATATAAATTAAGAACAAAATATAAATTAGGAACAAAATATAAATTAGGAACAAAATATAAATTAGGAACAAAATATAAATTAAGAACAAAATATAAATTAAGAACAAAATATAAATTAAGAACAAAATATAAATTAAGAACAAAATATAAATTAAGAACAAAATATAAATTAAGAACAAAATATAAATTAAGAACAAAATATAAATTAAGAACAAAATATAAATTAAGAACAAAATATAAATTAGGAACAAAATATAAATTAAGAACAAAATATAAATTAAGAACAAAATATAAATTAAGAACAAAATATAAATTAAGAACAAAATATAAATTAAGAACAAAATATAAATTAAGAACAAAATATAAATTAAGAACAAATAAAAGTAATTTTTTTTATTTAAAGAAGACTGTGATTTTTGCTTTAAGTTTTTGATAAAACATTCCTTAAAAAATGTGCTTACCTCTTCTAAATTATTTAAAGCACACGAGGCATTGTCTGCTGTATTAGGAAATGTAGCAAGGTTTCATCTATAAAAAAAAAGTTGTTAAAAGAGCAATTTTTTTCGTCCTAAGCGGGATTTCAATTTGTGAGACTTCGTGTCAAATGAATAAATTAACGTTAAGTTTAAGTTTCATCGTACGGTGAACTGTATCTACTTCGCGTTAAACGGGATTTCATGTTAAGCGATTTCACGTTAACGGAGTTTGATTGTACTAAATATAAATGCTGAGATCAGTATTAAGTGTAATTGAAAGTTGTGCGATGTTCCACACCCCTAGTTTTCGATTGCTATATTAAATTTCCACAATTCTAACAATGTACCAAATGATGGAAGAATTTAACAGGAAGTCCTAGTAAAGATCATTCCTTGCTCTGTTACAGAGCGGTGTATTTAGAAACTACTTTCTATAAAACCTTGAAATTTGGTGAGTAGGTACGAAAATGAAATGACATAAATTAAAAACTCGAAAATAGCGTCTAATATATTGTTATGAATTTTTCCACGGAGGCAATGATGGCACAGTTTTTAAGATAAAACTACTATTTATTCACTTCAGAAATATCACAAGGGTTTTTTCATCACAAGGGATTTCAAGAACAGTACAATTACTATCAGACTTCAACACAAGTTCCAATAAAAGCAATTTCGAATTCAGCGATTATACAAGCTCACTCCAATAGGTAAACAAAGCGATCAGCTTTCAACGAAGTCCGATGTCAATCTTAAAACTTTCCCGATCTGCGGTCTTATTTATACAGGCGCTTGAGAATATTCTCGAAATTTCCAGCCAATTCATCGAAAAAGAAACATCTCGAAATTTCTCGATTGCTTTAGGTGTTGCCACCTTTTTCTAACCTGTATAATCGCCGTTAATAAATAAAATAAGATAAAAAATAAATTACAATAGAATTTTAAAATAATACGTCACTATTTACACTATATACAGACAATTTGTGCAACAATATTTTATTTTATATTTGAAATTCTTTTGTCAATACATATACAGTGGCTCCTCCTGGTTTTGTCTTTTAGTATTTTAGTTTTAATTTATAATAGGTAGACATTGAATGAAAAAAAAATTGTGTAATTTCAATTAAGTGATCTTTTGCGAACTTACCAAATTTGAAAGTTTTGTAGGGAGTAGTTTCTAAATGCACTTTGCTCGAAGATTGTAATATAGCCAATATAGGGATTGTTTTCATTTGTAATAAGTACACATAAAATAAAAACAATTTATGTCATTTCATTAAGTGATCTTTTACATACCTAGTCACCAAATGGCAAAAGGTTATAGAGAAAGTAGTTTCTAAATGCACTGGGCTAGAAGATTGTAACATAGCGAGTATTGGGAATGATCCTTACTAGGACTTCTTAAGCCTGCAAGCTGGCTTAGCGTTTTGACAACATTATTTTGGTGTTGAACTTTGTACTTGTTTTAACATTCTTCGATAATTTCAAGTACTTTACTTAACTTCTTGCATTTTTGCACTGATACTACAATGCTCATCACATGCATTTCGAAAAAAATTTTTTAGTGATAAACTGTTCATTTAAAACTATATTCTCTTACGATTTCAATAATATCTAGGGTACTATAATTTTTAAGTTGGGGAAACGTACAACTTTAAATTACAATGATGGTCACTTCATTTAAATTTTTAGTATATTTGTGTAATTTTCCGTTTTCATATTTTCATTATTTTGAAAAATGGCCAGCTAGGCATTATTTTGGGTGATTATTTATCAAACTAACACCCCTCCCACACTTCCAAAATGGAAAAATTTGGAGATATTTGTCATGATAAATGTTATATTAAACCTTTCTTGTAAGTGCAACAAAGACACAATCGTTGAAGAGCACCTTAAAAGTTGTTGCCAAAGAAATTTTGTACCAAATCATTAAAGCCATATTTAAAAAAAAAAAAAAAATTTATATAATTTCTGAAAAACATAAATTTTTCAATGACAACTACCTTTTGCGCCTGCGCTATTTTGACGAAAACCTTAATGACAGGTTCCATGGGTACTACTAACCCGTACACCAAATTTGAACATCGTAGGGCAATTCATTTGGGAGTTATGCTGGCGTACACACCATATGTTTTATAGACCACATTTATGAAGTAAGGATTTTCCAAAACGAGAAAAAAAAAAAAAAATCGAAATTTTTTTTTATGCGAAAACAATACTTTCATTAGCCTATGTTAATATATGGTTAATTGAGAGTAAATAATAAAATCCATAGTAACAGAGTTTTTAAAAAATTCTTCATATGCATTGTCAATTTTTATATTCATTAACACAGCGCTGATATCAAAAACATTTCTATCAGAAAAATGTGCGACAAACTACGCTTCAAAATTTACTTATTAAAAATGAACGTGAATTTATGCTCTAACATCCAAATATCAGTTATTTAATCTTATTAAAGTAATTTTGTTATTTATTTATTAAAATAATTTTGGCAACAGGAAAGAGTTTCAACAATGATCGGTTCAATGCTATTTTAACGCGATTGGATGACGGCAAATTAGTTTATTAGGATTCCGTAAAAGCGACCTTTTACTGACAGTAACAGCCCTAAAATATGATAGAATGCATTGTCATCGACATCGAATCTATTTGCCAAGTTTCAGCCCGATTGGATGACGACTAGGGGTTAATTAGGCGTCCGCAGATTTTCTTCCCATCCATTAACATAATCGAAGTTAATATAAAGGATTTACAAACGAAGTAAATTATAGATGGAATTCTTTGTTTTATAAAGTGGGAAGAAACCACAAATGGCTGAATACTTTATCAGTAGCCTTGACTTTTAAAGGGAGCTAAGACCCTTCATTTTTGGTCACAATATTTGTCAAATTATTACTTTAAAACCTTGGCATCAGGTATTACAACAGTAATAAGAGATTATTAACAACCTTTTACAAAAAAAAAAAAAAAATTGTTTCTTACAATTCATTTTTAATTAGCTAGCATTTAAAACCTTTTTAAATTGCAATAAAAAAACACCCAGCTATTTTCCATTTAACTTTGCTAACGATTTCTAAAACTGTTGTTGTCGCCTACTAAACGGTATAGTGGTTAGCGTGCTAGCTTCTAGACCGCGAGGTTGCGAGTTCGAGTCCCGTGTTAGGCATGGGTGTTTGTAAATGTATGTTGGCTTGTCTAATGACGAATGTTTCGGCGCATTATAGCCCTAATGTTGCTGACGGCGCCAGATAATCTGAAAACAACCAACCAAATAAAACTGTTGTTATACCGGGGCAGAAATTAATACGAAGTACTTCTGTCAAACTGAAGTCTTCCCAGTAAAATGTTTGGATATTTTAAATATTTTAATACAAGATTTTTATTATTTGTAAAAATTAAAAAAAAAAAAAAAAAAAAAAAAAAGAGAAAGTATTTTTTAAAAAAATCAGCTTAAAAATTGCTCAGATTTTAAATGAATTATTTGTTTCGATAAAAAAAAGTCGGGATATTTATCATTTTCTTGTGTTTAAGCACTTAAATACAGTAAATAAAGAAAATCAAGCATTTATATTAAATATATTTGAAGTTGTGTGTCCCCAAACATAAAAAACAAAATTTTTGGAAATTCGGCTTCGATGTTAAAAAAAATATGATTTACGTGCCTTTTTTGTTTCTCTTTCTTTTGCGTTTTGTTTTTCAAAAAATTATTAAAACCCTTTTCAAAAAGGCAAATGGTGCATCATTTAAAGAGAAGAATTTAAATTAACAATCACTAATAAATTCAAAATCATTCATCTGAAATTTTCCTTGTGCCTTTTAAATTACGAGACAAAATAAAACCCAGAGTTATTACCTCTTTCTAAATAACGTTATTCTTAAGTACGTTCCACTAGGGTACTGAACACTAAGTTTGGTGTACTTAGAAATACGGTACTCTAAAGAGTAAGTTTTTAGTTTTTGCGTACAGTCGATTTTTTGTACAAAACATTGCCAGCAAAATACATCGAGGAACGCGCATAGAACTTAGGTTACTTGTACACAATACCTCTTGGCGTCAAACATTAGATTGCATAACTTTTTCCGGCTGACCATTTTACTTAGCAGATTGTTTTACAATGTCTGGTTGTTTTTTGAAAGATTACAAATACATGCTCGTTACAACTTCATTTGATTCCTAGTCTTTAGAAGCTCGAAGATCGAAAACGATCATTGATCAAACATAAAAAATAAATCTTACCAATTAACCCTTCTTTGCATGATTTTTTCTTTTTTTTAAAAAAAAATCAGGGTGATGTAATTAATGCTCTAGATTAAAGGAAAAATATTTAAAAAAATCTTGGTGTAAATAAAAATATGTATTATGTAAAAAACAATATGATGGAAATTTACATCATCATGCATTGTCACATATTTAGCTCAGTAATAAATAAATAAAAAAATATTTTTTACTAAATCTTCTTTATTCTGTATGATAATGTATGATGTAAAAATCTTCAATATCTCTATCATTCATGTTACCGTATCAAAAATGTTTACAGTACATTACAAGTGAAGTTACTGCATAGTAATGTAAATTTCTATTACATAGTTTTGAGAAATTTATTCACAGTGTTTTGATATAAATTGTATATAAAATAACAAAAACATGAAAACAAACCTTTTTTCCACTCATTTTCACTTTTATTATATTTTATATCTCCGTTTATTTCCATAAAACAATTTAAAATCTCGCTCATTTCTTCCAGTCACAACAAACAGCGGAATGACAAGTTGTAGGCCTGGTAATTGACAGTGACGTTTGCTATTTTTTGACAACTGCGTTTCTTTGTACGCAATAGTCGCTTAAAAAGTTGCCAGCAACAACAAATTTACAGTACAAGGGTTTTGAGTACCTTTTTTTGTTGACTAAATATTATGATGGAAATTTCCATCATCATGCAAAGAAGGGTTAAATAAAGAAATATTTGTTGTGCTAATATGTTTTCTTGTTTATTCCAGGTAACTTAAAAATGCCATCAAGTAAATTTGACAAACCTGTGGTGGTCGATAATCATGATGGAACGGTAACTTTTAAATATGACCCAAGAGAATTAGGTACCCACGAACTGTATATAAAGTACAACCGTGAAACAGTACAAGGTAAGTACGATTGAACTTAATTATTGGGTAATTCTCTGCTGTAAGAACGAGACATTTTAAACTCTTTTTTTTTTTTCTACTCATAAACAAATTAGAATTCTAGAAATTATTATGAATCTGGCAATTATGCTTTTGTTTTATATAGCTCTACTTGGTGACAAAGTTATAAAGAAAAATAATTATTTGAACTATACTAAACTTCAACTTAACTAGACATCACTTAGACGGTAGATCGTGACAGTGCTCATAGGTATTTAATCCATTTTGGCGGCGTGAAAGCATTAATGTTCGCCAAACCGCAACCCTGTAGAGAACAAAAGGCTCTAAGGTTTGGCGAGAATTATGTCTTCACTCCGCCAAAATGGATTAAATACCTATGAGCACTGTCACGATCTACCGTCTAAGTGATGTCTAGTTAAGTTGAAGTTTAGTATAGTTCAAATATGTATTTATATCGTCTGAAGCACGGGACACGTATATGATCTAAAATAAAAACATAACTATTAAATTCATCTTAATTTTATAATTCTTATCTGTTTACGAGTAGAAAAAAAGAGCCAAAATGTCCCGTGCGTCAGCCAGAGAATTGACCTATAATTTGATGAATTTCTGAACTTAAATGTGAAAATAGGTTCGCATAATTTAGTGCCAGAGCTGCCTTACCTCAAAACTTTTTATCAAAAAGCACGATGAAAAAAAAAAAAAAACTATTACTTGTTCATAAAGTAAAATAAAAAAAAAAAGTTAAAAAGTTAATAAAAGTTAATAGGCAAGTTTAGATAGCACTTGCATGGCAGCCTTTCGTGTCTCTTAACCCATTATTTACTAATAGGACTTATAAGTCCTATCAGTAAATTACGGGTTAAGAGCCCGTCTCGTTAATTTTCTCATGGTACTATATTAATTTAAACCCTTTGAGACCCATTGGAACGTTGAAATACACTTCTATGAAGTTCGTTCTTCAATCTTTGGATGGCAACACAAGCTTATTTCTTTTCATATACAATCACATAGACGATTTGCAGTCGTCTGGGCATCAATCGTGGCTTTACATCATCTTATATATGTGTCTCTAATAAGCATCTTCTTCTTCTTCTTATCAAGGACTATGGGGACTAAGGCACCTCTGCTTAAGCATTTTGTACCAACCCCATATCCCGTACAGATCGGTAGTGGGCAGTACTGCACAGGATGTAAGCGCACACTCGCGAGTGGGAGTGCGCAAGTCTACCTATAGCCACCGAAGAGTTCATTTCTACCTCTTTCGATAGCTATCCGATAGATGGCAGCACTACCGACCGTATGTGGAGCTTCTTAATTTAGAGGCAATACCAATCCGAAGATTCCATCAGAAGACTTGGATTTGCAATACAAAAAGAGGTATTGATTTGTATGGGAACTTGGAGGACTTTGCGACCATGACTGATTTAACGTGCTCCAGTCACCATTAGTGAACACGGCGGTCTTTAGTCGGTCCCAGGCCCGAACTCGCAACCTCAGGGCTCGCAACCTTCTAGTTGCGAGAACGATACTCTCCCGACTGTGCTACGCGGCCCTCTCTAATAAGCTTAAAAACAGAAATAAGCGGGTACAGCCATCCAACAATTTGTGGCGACCTCAAATAACAGATAAAGCCTCTGTGCACAGGAGTACTCTTTTGCACAGCGGCAAAGTATCTGCCTCGAGAACCATTGGTCTCATGATCGAGGCCCGTCGCCAGCATGAAAGCTTGCCAAGGCTAAATTGGCACAATAAAGCGTTGGCAAGCTTTCATGCGGGAGACGAGCCTCGATCGCGAGACCATTGGTTCTCGAGACAGATACTTTGCCGCTGTGCAAAAGAGTACTCCAGTGCACAGAGGCTTTATCTGTTATTTGAGATCCCCACATAGCCTCCTCCCAGCGACGAAGAAGCGATATTGTTGTTGTGATCAACGTCTGATCGGAGTTGGAGGTTCGGGATGCTAGTTGCATCAGCTTGTTGCGGTGTTGCACACGAGTTTTTTATGTGATCACTTGTTGCGATGTAGGTCTCCTTTCAGAAGCGCCGATTGATGGCAGCCTGATTCGTTTTAGTCGGGGCCACCAATAAAGCGTACGATCTTTCGCTGTGGGCGACGGGCCCCGATCCCGAGACCATTGGATCTCGAGGCAGATACTTTGCCGCTGTGCAAAAGAGTACTCCAGTGCACAGAAGTTTGATCTGTTATTTGATGTCGCCACAAATTGAAGAAGGAACTTCAATAGAAGTGGATATCAAAGTTAAAATAGTCTCAAAGTGTTTAAATTAATACAGTACCGTGAGAAAATTAACGAGACGTTCTCTTAACCCATTATTTACTGACAGGACTTATAAGTCCCATCAATAAATAAAGAGTTAACACATCAAGACGGAACTCAGTTTAACCTCCAACTGTTCTCCAGCATTTATGGTATAACACTCCGGATTCTAACATTATTTCTTCATTTAAGTTTTTGAAGTTAAAAGAAAGTCCTAGTAAGGATTATTCTCTATATACTCGGAATGTTACAATATTCTAGCCCAGTGCGTTTAGAAACTACTTTCTATAAAACCTTGACATTTGATGAGTAAGTATCAAAAAAATTACTTAACGTTCCGTTAGTCGCAGTCACCTCACAGATGCATCCCTACTACACTTTACTCTCCTTTTATTTTCATTGAATTACTTGTGATACGATTTTTGAATAAATATAACTATTTAAATATATTATTAAATACTTTGTATCTCCAAAAAACCTTCCAAAGAATCTTGTATAGGTAACAATTAACTATTTAAATTAGAATTAATTTCATTTGGCTTTCAAAAAGCCATAAACATCTTATAGGTGCAACGCGACTAACCATTTCGGAAAGCAGAGCGCGATTAAAGGAAAGTTAATGAAATGGCATACGTTTGTTGCGAATTTCTGTATATTTGTAAATATTTCGTAGTATTAATTATGTAAAAAGGAAAATTTATGTACATTTCGCATAAGGCAGTGCATGAGTTTGTCTTTACTTCGCTGTCCTGCAATGCGTCTCTTAATGCTTGAAAACGAGTTTTACAGAAATAATGCTAGAAAACGAGTTTTACAAGAAGGACAAGATCGCCAAGTTGGCGACGGTTTTGGTGACCAATTTTGGTCGCCAAATTTGACGAGAAATCGCTAAACGTCGCCAAACTTGGGGACCATTTGGTGACACTTTCGGTCCCCATGTACCTGTATAGGGCTTTTCGACAGCGATCTGGAAAATTCTCCAAATTTCTATCTCTAAAAGATTCGCGTAGGAAGCTTTCCTATATGAGGCCAATAGGGAGTTGAGTGATTGAGTTAGTTGTCTCTCAGCCAGCATTCAGATTAGTTCCGAAAGTGAACTGTATTGCATTGTCTTTTGCGTCGATTTTAGCAGTTGTGTATCTAGTTTTTAACTGCTGTTTGTGCTCCAGTGTTGTGTAAAGAGCTGTATTGAGTCTATTAGAACGAGAAGTTCTGGAGTTGTAAAAGAATCTGCGAAGAGTTATATCGGAATAAATTTCTTCAAGTTTTAATCTGATTTGGCTTCAAGTCTTTCCAACCCATCCACGCAACACATTGCTTACATTTAATGTCTATCTAATCATAAATGAAAACTGAAATAGCAAAAAGATAAAACTAAGTGGAGACACTGCTTATGCATTGACGTAAGGATTTCAAGTATAAAATAAAATATATTAGACCCTATTTTCGAGTTTTTAATTTATGTCATTTCAAGAAGTGATCTTTTTCTTATCTACTCACCAAATTGCAAGTTTTTATACTTAGGAGTTTCTAAATAACTGGGCTAGAATATTGTAACATACCGAGTGTAAGGAGTGATCCGTACTATACTAAACTTCAACTTAACTTGACATCACTTAGACGGTAGATCGTCACAGTGCTCATAGGTATTTAATCCATTTTGGCGGCGTGAAAGCATAATGTTCGCCAAACCACAACCCTGTAGAGGAGAACAAAAGGCTATAAGGTTTGGCGAGAATTATGTCTTCACTCGGCTAAAATGGATTAATTGCCTATGAGCACTGTGACGATCTACCGTCTAAGTGATGTCAAGTTAAGTTGGAGTTTAGTATAGGACTTCGTCTTAAGGCATTTTGGTTTATGTATACAATGTCCATAAGATGTCTTTTAAAAAATGTATCTCTTCTATATAAATTTTTATTTAAAGTAAATCAGGCCCAGATACCAAATTTGTTCATTTTTGCGAAATTTAGATTGAAATCGCTCCTATTAAGGTTGACGACATTCGATAAAAAAAAACCTTGCCATTTCTGCGTTTTATAAAACAAAAATGTCGCAAAGGTAACGAGTTTGGTGAATTATTGGTTTAAAAAAACGTGTCACCGAATATCTAATCTCAAATCCGATATGTCTATTTGCAGCCAAGATATAAACTTCCCATAGTGTTCCCATTTGATGTATTGCACTTGTTGCACATTTGATAGGCAACAAGTGCAATATGATTGTCATTAGTTGCAATAGGTTGTCATTAGAGGCACATTGATTGTCCATAGTTGCACATTTGATAGGCAACAAGTGCAATATGATTGTCATTAGTTGCAATAGGTTGTCATTAGAGGCACATTGATTGTCCATAGTTGCACATTTGATAGGCAACAAGTGCAATATGATTGTCATTAGTTGCAATAGGTTGTCATTAGAGGCACATTGATTGTCCATAGTTGCACATTTGATAGGCAACAAGTGCAATATGATTGTCATTAGTTGCAATAGGTTGTCATTAGAGGCACATTGATTGTCCATAGTTGCACATTTGATAGGCAACAAGTGCAATATGATTGTCATTAGTTGCAATAGGTTGTCATTAGAGGCACATTGATTGTCCATAGTTGCACATTTGATAGGCAACAAGTGCAATATGATTGTCATTAGTTGCAATAGGTTGTCATTAGAGGCACATTGATTGTCCATAGTTGCACATTTGATAGGCAACAATAAGTGCAATATGATTGTCATTAGTTGCAATAGGTTGTCATTAGAGGCACATTGATTGTCCATAGTTGCACATTTGATAGGCAACAATAAGTGCAATATGATTGTCATTAGTTGCAATAGGTTGTCATTAGAGGCACATTGATTGTCCATAGTTGCACATTTGATAGGAAACAATAAGTGCAATATGATTGTCATTAGTTGCAATAGGTTGTCATTAGAGGCACATTGATTGTCCATAGTTGCACATTTGATAGGCAACAATAAGTGCAATATGATTGTCATTAGTTGCAATAGGTTGTCATTAGAGGCACATTGATTGTCCATAGTTGCACATTTCATTAATAGCCTTTGCAGCTTTGTCTAGGAATATTGACATCAGATGGCCCGAAGCTTTGTATAAACTTCTTATTAAATAAGTGTAGCAGATAAAGTTAATTATGCATTTATCCTAATGAACTGTGCAATGTGTTTTTTATTATGTAGGCAGCCCATACAAATTCCATGTGGATAGCATAGGCAATAGCACCCTTACAGCATATGGCTGTGGCCTGGTACAAGGTGTAGCAGGGGAGCCATGCAACATCACTGTTTCTAACAAAAATAACGCAATCGGTAAGTTGTTGTGCTTCAATCCTTTTATTATTTATGTGTATAGGGTTTCTGCCAAAATAAAATGTCACAAATCCATGACTTTTCATGACTTTCCAATACTGAAGCAAATAATTTTCCATGACTCAAGAAAACAAATCATACGCACACACAAAAATAATAACCTTTACGAATTTTACTGACACAAACAAAGAAAGTAAACCAATGTACCATAAAATGATTTTTATAAAGTTTTATTTTAAATTAAGTAAAAAATATTCTTGTTTCAGTAACTTCCAAATCAGAAGAAAGAGGAAAAAATAATTTTCAATTTTTTCAGTGTTAAAAAAGCTAATCAATCTTTAATAACAAAGAAATATTTGAAAAAAGAATAAGTCAATAATTATAAATTATATCATTAAAAGTCAAATATTTTGATATCAACAATGCAAAACAGAAGACGAAAAAAAAAAAAAAAAAAAAAAAAAAATATTATACACAAGCTTATTAAAACTGTTCATTTCAGTTATCATATTACGAATTTTTGTACCTATGATACCTTACTCGAGTGATGTCACAAATTTGGAGTTCAGAAATGTTTTCATCGGCCGCGGTTTTTAACTGTGGCCGTTGTTTCCGTCAAAACGTAAATAAAAACATAGATGAATTTTCGATGAGCTGAATAGCAATCATAGCGTTTATGACGTCGCAGTTATGCGATCTTACTAAAAGTGTTTATAAATTCACTGAATTTCCATGACTAATGGCCATTTTTTTGCTCAAAATCATGACTTCCATGACAAAATTTACCCAATGTCCAAATTCATGACTTTCCATGACATTTCCTGACTTTCCATATGCTCGGTAAACCTGTGTATATGAATATTTACAGGGTGTCCAGCGCCAACTCCCTGATTTTAAAATTAAATATCTCAAAAACAAAGATCGATAGAAGAATGAAACAAAAAGTATACTTATTTAGAAAGCTGTAAAAATCGGATGGCAACGTTTGTACCTAATTTTGAAAATTTGATATCAGATTTTTACAGCTTTCTAAGCAACTGCACTTTTTGTTTCATTTTTGTATAGAACTTTGTTTTTTAGTTATTTAATTTTAAAATCAGGGAGTCCTTCACTGAGTCCTTCACTGAATACCTTGTATATAAAAGAAAATATTTATTCTTCTATGTGTAAATATATATTAAAATATGATTAAAGTTATTCCATGGAAGTAACTCAATTAACTATTAATTAATAGCCTGACCTTGTATGTGTGTGTATATATATGTGTGTATATGTACTTAGAAAATTGTCAAATGCATTAGATTTTTGATGTGCATTTTCTTCTGGTTGTGACCTAAATTTTAGTCAGGCCTCGAGCCGAAATAGTTTGTGGAGCGTTGGCCATTCTTATTATTACTTTCAATTACCCATGTGTATGCATAGGGTAATGAAAGTATATCATTCGGTCCAAAAAAAAAATTCGTTCAAAAAAGTGATCTAGAAAAAAGGTCTGTCTGAGTGCATGTGTGTCTGTGTGTACGAGGTCAGCATAATTCTCGAACAAATTGACCTACGATGTCCAAATTTGGTGTGCGGTTTGGTGATGGTACAACGACCTACAATTAAGATTTTCGTCAAAATCGCGCATGCACGTAATGGAGCTGCCATTGAAAATAATGTATATTTTTTTTTTGGTAATTGCTAAGAAACTGCTCCAACGATTTTGATCAAAATCGCTGTAGTAATGCCTCTGAAGGTGTTCTAAACATCTCCACCTCCGAAAATCCCATAAAAATGCGATAAAAGCGAGAGAAGTTGAAAAACGAGTGCCCTTAACACACAGCTCTCTGCCCTTGAACATCTGCCATCAACTATTAATTTTTTCACGACTCACGCACAAGCAAGAACAATGTAATGTCTACGAAAAAAGTCACAATTCTTGCCATTTTGGATGTTTTTTCCTTTTTTTGCTCGTGTTAAAATTATTGCCAAAAATATCGCCAAGTTGGCCCTTTTTATTCAAATGAAAGAAAATAAAAAAATGATATGTAACACAATATAAAATTTTACTGCAATGACCAATGTTACATAGTGTAATTGAAAGTTGTGCGATGTTCCACACCCCTAGTTTTTTTCGAATAGCTTCGGGGGTGGGGAGGGGCTTTTTATAAATCATACTGAGAGCGATAGTCTCTCGGAAAAGATCATGTAATTTGAGGATTTTAATCACGGTAACATATGACAAAAACGGATCGAAGGGTTTTTGGGTATCCTTCTTTTGTTCTACGTAAAGGACTGACTTTAATACGCATTTTTATGACGTCTAGTTACTTTTGAGGAAATTTGCAAATCTAAAATTTAAAAAATATTCATTAATGTGGATTTAGTTCTAACTGTTAATTTTTTTTAATGATTCCTTTTGTACTTTAATTAAACAAATTATAACAAAAATGTTTCAGATTTGAATCCGTTATTTCAAAGACATTAGATCCCAATTTCCCGACTATTATCAGGTTTGGTATTGGTCTTTAGAGTACGTTCATAGTTTAAAAATAAGCTAACAGAATTGGTTTACTTTGCAAGGCCACGGGGGGAGGGGGTCTTAAAAGTTTGTTTTAACTTAAGAATCCTTACGGCGATATCAGCGTTTCTTGACTTGTCAAAGTTGCTCGAAAGGGATTTATAGGATTTATCAAATAAGTAGTTAAAGTAAAAACATTTTAAAGCTTTAACGACAACTCACCTAAATTGACGAATTATTGCTTTAAATCGACACACATTGCAATCATATATTTATTTTAGAGTCAAAATGGCGTGAAAAGTTTTTACATTTAATTTTACAATTATAATTGATACACATTGCATTCATATTTTTTTAAATTCAGTTTCAAAATGATGTAAAATTCAGAGAACTATTGTAGAGGAGAACGATATATTGGTTACTTGTGACTTTTGAAGTTGGAATAATAGGACTTTACTTGGAAATAAATGATCGATTTGTTTCAGACAGGGTTACCAAGGTCATTGAAAGTCATTAAAAGTGCTTAATATTTTTTAACCTGTTTTCAAGGCCTTGAAAGTACTTGAAAATGCTTAGAGGTGCTTAAAAGTCCTTGAAAATGCTTAGAGGTCCTTAAAAGTCCTTAATTTTTGTATATGTTGACCAACTTCAAAATTTACAAAAATGCAACTCAGACTTGCTATCCCCGCGTGTCCGCCACTTATCCTCACTATATCGGAATTTTCTGACATATTTCTATTACACATGCGCCAACTTGTAACTGTTTTGGTAGAATATACTTTATAAATTTTTTTTTATGCAGACATGATGCCTGAAAACAAATTTTTAAAGGTCCTTAAAAACATTAATTAGGTCATTAAAAGTCATTGATTTTTTTTTTTCCTGTGATTTGAGTAGGAACCCTGTTCAGATTACATGGTTTAAGATCTATTTCACTGAGTGGCTTTCTCTATCGTTATTCAATAGTAATTTTTAAGAACAGACGACGTTAACAACAAATAAACTTTCCACTTCCAATTTTATAGGTAAAATAGATGTTTCAGTAGAAGGTCCATCCAAACCAGAAGTGACATGCCACGACAACAAAGATGGCACCATGAGTGTGATCTACGTTCCCCCGTCGCCGGGAGAGTACAAAGTTACCATCAAAGCTGGCAATCAACATATCAGAGGAAGCCCTTTCACAGCAAAAGTAACAGGTAAGAGACAGCTGCTCATTCTAATCCAGTTAAGATAGTTCAGACTTGGAGAGATGTTAGTAAACTGTTATCATTGGCTATAAGGATTCTCTTACGCAAAGCTGGTCTAGAAATGCCAACACAAACAATACGTCAAGCTCAATGACCAGCAAGAGATGGATTTTCCTGATAACTATATCCCAATGTACTTATTCTTAGATAAATTAACTAAAACGAGTTTTTGGATCTGTACTTGTGTTTTGATTCTTTTGGTTGTCACTCAGGATTATAAAGTTCAATTAGTTTAAGATTCAAATACAAATTTTAAGACCAATAACAGGTTCACGACCAAACAGGATTGGTCGAGTAAAAAAAAAATACGTATATATAATTAGAGTTTGCATACGTAATACAAAATACAGATATTGATAAGTAACATAATAGAAGATACAGAATTTGTAGAATACAATATAGAAACACCAAAATTGCTTATTACATAATTTACCAAGTTAATTTTATAAAATTAACATAATTACACCATATACAGTTTATAATTCAAAAAGTTACAGGATCATACATACAATGTACATTAGTTACAGGATCAGACTTACAATACAATATACAAAATTGACACAACGTTTGACAATCACACTGGAAAAATGCAATACATAGTACAGGCCGACAAAGTGTATAGAATCCAACAATACGCAAATGTAAATATCCTTTTTATCATTTGTTCTTACTAGTTTATTACTACTCACTGAAATTTCACTACGAAAATTTACTTTTCATTATTAATAAACGTTGTAACAGTAATTAAAGTTTAACTTTCAAAAAGCTATTAAAAAAACTAGAATGACCTGAACTCAGAATGACCTGAAACTTGACCTGTATATTCTCGGAAGAAGGAGAAATGGTCTGGCAAAAGAAAATAAACTACAGCCAAACCCCGTTAACGCGAAATCATTTAACATGAAATTCCGTTTAAAGCGAACTAAAAGCAATTATTTCTATTTAAAACTTAACGTTAATTTATTCGGTTGAAGCGAACAATTTCGGGGGCCTCATCGACTTCGTGTTAACAGAGTTTGACTGTAGTAAGAACAATTATTTTTCTTATGCTATACCACTTTCCCTCTCAGGCAATAATATTCAGGTCAAATTTTTGTTCATCCTGATCAGTATTTCTTTTCTGTTACAGCTATTTGAAGGTTGAACTTTAATTATAATCGCTCTGTATTTGAAGTTAAACGATAGATTTAAGGTTATTTATACGAAATTTAAAATTTAATGTATTTGAAATAAGTAATGGTAAAATGGTTGTTTTGCTGGTATCAAAGAAAATTTTTACTTTTTTCTGTGTTTTCATATTTACTATGAAGATGGAGCTAAGGTATTTCATCAACATATCATTACAAAACATCAACATAGTACAATTAAATTATTTAGGGGAGGCTTAGTTCTTGCCTAGAAGAAGAGTAAATAGAAATACAGAGAAAGGTTGGGATAAAATATCATATTTGTCAAATATTCTTCGATTGAATATCCTATTACTGCTTTGCACTATTTTTTATACTAAAACCTCGGTAACGCAAAATCGCTTAACACGAAATCCCGTTTAACACGAAGTAGAAGCAGTTCTCCGTAAGATGTAGTTTAAATTTAACGTTAATTTATTTATTTAACACGAAATTTTACAAATTGAAATCCCGCTCAAGTGGGGAAAAAAATTGCTCTTTTAACTACTTTTTTTTAGATGAAACCTTGCGACATTTCCTAATGTGCTTTAAATAATTTAGAAGAGGTAAACACATTTTTTAAGGAATGTTTTATCAAAAACTTAAACGAAAAATCAATAACAGTCTTATTTAAATAAAAACATTTACTCTTTTTGCTCTTAATGTATATCTTGTTATACAGTAGTACTAAATATAAGCCTTGCAATGTTAATGCTCTAAAAAGTAACAGTATTAAATATACAAATAGCTAGTATAGTTCAAATCTCCATTAATTAAATTAATTTTTTTTTTTTTTACGGTTTACACGAAATTCGGTTAGAGCGAAAAATTTCGTAGGCTCCATCGACTTCGCGTTAACGGAGTTTGACTGTATAATAAGGATTCTAATTACAATCTGATCAGTTGTTTCGATTTAATTTGATTATTATTCCCCCCCCCTCCCCCCCCCCCCCCCAACACAAAGGCCGTGTATTGAGAAACTTCGCTGAATGTGATAATCAAAATAAATTTGATCATAGCAAACTTTGATTCCTGGTGAGATCTCGTTTATACTCCCTTTCCGTTGAACATGTCATTTAATTAAACAGATTACAACTGGAATATTAAATTCAATTGTGAAAAATAACGAAAAGTTTAGATTTGTTAAGTCTTCATAATGCACTAAAAGAGCTTAGCATTGATAGTAAATGTTTTAGTTCTGCATATCACTGTGTTTATTACCTTACATTTCGAAATTTTTGTTGTATTTCATTTTTTTAATAAATTATATTTTTAAGTTACTGAAAAATATACATGTGGGCAATTTGTTTATTAAAAATAATCTTAAAATATGCTTCGTTGATATTCATTATGCAAATGTCTTCGAAAATGATCATTTATTAACTTTAAATTTTGAGTTCTGAAGTCTTTCTTACTTTTTTTTTGTAGCTGAAGGTCGCAAACGTAGTCAGTTAACTTTCGGACACTCAAGTGAGGTGTCTTTGAATGTCCAAGAAAAAGAGGTCAAGTGTCTAAATGCAAGCATAGTGGCTCCATCTGGATTAGAAGAACCGTGCTTTGTCAAAAAGAGGCAAGATGGATCATTGGGTAAAGTTACAGTGTTATCCATGCAAAATTATGATAATTTCTTTTTAATTTTTCTTTACTTAGCTTTAAAAAAAATTACGAAAAATAACAAAACTGTTCTAACCAAAATTGAATAGCAGCGGAAGGATTTCATTTGTTTCCCTCCACCTTTTGGAGAAACACTTGTGATACAGGGCGTCCGGCGAAAGACCCCCGATTTTAAAATTAAATAACTCAAAAACAAAGATCTATAGAAGAATGAAACAAAATGTAAAGTTAATTTGAAAGCTGTAAAAATCTGACTTGAAATTTTTAAAATTAGTTACAAATGTTGGCAACAGATAGCGCTGTAGTTGCAAAATTCTAGAAATATGTTATAAATTTATCCTCTGCAATCAGTTATTGCAATCTCGCTAACTTCATTTCAAGTTTAAAGAGTGGAACTGTCCGAAGACTGATCGCTATGAGCTTTAATCACTCTTTATTCATAAGAACTGCAGTGTACAGCGCCACCTGTCGGCAACATTTGTAACTAATTTTGAAAATTTAGTATTGGATTTTTACAGCTTTCAAAATAACTATTTGCTTTCTGTTTCATTATTTTATCGATCTTTATTTTTGAGTTATTTAATTTTAAAATCAGGGAGTCATTCGCCGGACAACCTATATGTATATGAATACATACTAATTTATAGCAGTGATTACGTGACTTTATGTTCGAATACTAGCTCAAGCATATTTGTGCTAAGAATTAATTGAGTTGTAATGTTCTTATGTAGTACACAAACTCTACGTGATCAAAACAATCTTCTTAAAATTAAGAGTTGTATTTTCTGCAAGTTATTGTAGGCTAATGCGACAGTAACATCGGCAGTAAAAATGTAAATAAAACACTTCAGGGAAAAAATATCATAATTTATAAACTCATATGATTTTGATCAATACAGGTTTGCAGAATATATATTAATCTTATAAGTAATTTGAGTTTTCAGGTATGACCATAATTAAAGAGAAATTCGTTACAAGGAATTAAATTTAATTTGAAGAACGAATCAACTCTGGGCATGTAATAAATGAATAATACACGGGTCTATTCTTCAATAATACGATTAAATATTGCAAGAAACACTCACAATGAGGAACTTGTACAAGTGAGGAAAATGAATATTTTTTGTATTTTCTAGTGTTATCCAACGAATGCATTTGAGCAGTGCAATTATTTTTCTATCTTTATGCTTTCAATTAATCAAAAATCGAGTTTGAAATCAAAGCAAAAGTCACGTTACCAAAAACGCATTAAAAACCGTGACGTAGTTACGCATAGATTCCGTCGAAAATCTGAGGGGGAAAATCACTCCCTCCTCGTCTAAATCAGGTTTTAGACTGGTTCATCATCTGCGCATTGACGTCACACGCAAAAATAGCTTTTTCCCGCCAAATCGCAAAGTGAAAAACTAAATATTTTTTTTTAACTATCTATCCGAACTCAAATTTTTGAAAGAATGGTATTGTTTTTCATGATTTTTTCTCTACTTTTATTTAAATATAAAACAAAACAAAAAACGTAAAAGTTCCTTTTTAACCAATACCTAAAGATAATACCTAGTAAAAACATTTTAAATAGACTTTTGATATTTTTATATGGTCCTTTTCTCTGCTGCAGATGTAGCTTCCACTAATGGAGGGATCACTTACATTCTTGACTTCTTTTGAAACTTTAACAATTATAGGCCCAAATCGTATAATTATCCCAGACTATACGTTTGAAATCTATATCGGCAAGAAATAGATTCATATAATTTTGAGGACGTAACTTTTGTTCCTCGAACTATTGGAACAAATATATTTTGGAACTTAAAATGCTAGTTTATTATGCAACTTTCGGTGTTATGAAGTGAAATAATTCTCAGGCTAAGGGAATTTGGTACCCTGAAATTTATATAAATCGATTTTTGAGTTTATTATTGTTTATTAAAATTTATATTCTTCCCTTTAAAATGATACTATGTTTATAATTATACCTCATTTAGAAATAATTTTAATATTTTTTTGAAGATAAAATTTTGAACTATTAGTAAGGTTTTCTTTAAAATACATATTTCTCAAAACCAGATTTTTCGTTACTCGTGCACCTTTTTGCAGAAAGTGCTCGATATAGAAATCTAATTATTTTTTCATAGCATTTAGCAGACACTTTTTATTCTACTGTTGTTGGTTTTTAATTGTAATGCATTTACTTTTTTTTTTTTATCATGAAAGAGTGTTTTTATTTTTCTATTTTTTACGAAATAAGTCAAAACAAAACACAAATTTCAAAATAACAACAAAATCTCACTTTAATATATAGATACATAAAAGAAATATGTGATAAAAAAAAATATTAGGTAGATATTGTTGCACAAATTGTCTGTATATAGTGTAAATAGTGACGTATTATTTTAAAATTCTATTGTAATTTATTTTTATCTTATTTTATTTATTAACAGCGATTATACAGGTTAGGAAAAGGTGGCAACACCTAAAGCAATCGAGAAATTTCGAGACGTTTCTTTTCCGACTAATTGGCTGGAAATTTCGCGAATATTCTCTCGCGCCAAGTATTTAAAGACCGGAGATCGGGAAAGTTTTCAGATTGACTTCTGACTTCGATGAGAGCTGATTGCTTTGTTTACTGGAGAGAGCTTGTATAATCGCTGTATTCGAAGTTGTTCTTACTGAAGCTTGTGTTGAAGCTTGAGATTAATTCGACTGTTGTTTTTGAATAAATTTTGTACCTGTGAAGAGTGAATAAATAGAAGTTTTCATCTTAAAAACTGTGCCATCATTGCCTTAGCGGAAAAATTCATAACAATATTTTGTGCAGTTTCTGAGAAAAAGGCACATGAGTAATGAAAAATGTAGTTTTGAGAAAAACGCGTTTTAAAGAAAACTTTACTTACATTACTAGTTCCCAATTTTATCTTCAAAAAATTATTAAAAATTCTTTTAAATGAGATACTATTACAAATGATGTATCATTTTAAAGGAAAAAATTTAAATTTTAATAAACAATCATTAACTCAAAATCGATTTTTTTTTTATATATATAAATTTTAAGGTACCAACTCCCCGCTTTCATTTGAGAGTGAAAACTGTATTTTCCAGTGTTAGTAACGCACTTGTCTGTCCATCAGGTATCTCGTTCACTCCGAGGGAAGAAGGGGAGCATCTGGTGAACGTGAAGAAATTGGGCAAGCACCTGCCGGGAAGCCCCTTCAAAATCAACGTCCTCGTCAAGGACATCGGGAATGCCTCAAAAGTCAAGACAACAGGGAACGGACTGAGGGAAGGCAAAACGCACACGGAGAACCAGTTTGTTCTACACACGGCAGACGCTGGTACAACAATTCATTATTTAAAAAAAAAAAATTGTAATAATTGAAAACGTTTGAGTTCGATAGAAATCGTCAGGCCTGTACTGAGACATAAAATCGAACTGGAGATTTTTAATTTATGATGGCTCAAGTTTTAATAGTTATTGTTAATAATAAAATACTTTCAATAATAAATAAAGTAATTAGTTTTAATAATAAAATAAAATAATATTTTTTAATAATTAAATAAAATAATTAGTTTCAATAATAAAATAAAATAATAATTTTTAATAATTAAATAAAATAATTAGTTTTAATAATAAAATAATAAAATAATATTTTTTAATAATTAAATTAAATAATTAGTTTTAATAATAAAATAAAATAATAATTTTTAATAATTAAATAGCTTTAATATTTATAAATGTTTATATTATAAAATTAATTTTTATAATTAAAATAATTAAAATTTTAGATTTTTAATTTATGCTGGCTCAAGTTTTAATAGTTATTGTTAATAATAAAATAGTTTCAATAATAAATAAAATATTTCGTTTTAATAATAAAATAAAATAATAATTTTTAATAATTAAATAAAATAATTGGTTTTAATAATAACATAAAATAATAATTTTTAATAATTAAAAAAAAGAAATTAGTTTTAATAATTAATAGCTTTAATAACTAAATAGCTTTAATATTTTTAAAAGTTTAAATTTTAAAATCAATTTCTATGATTAAAATAATAAAAAATTATTAATAATTAATTGAAATAATTGAGTTTTTTTAATATTAAGTTTAATTAACTGCCTACTATTTATATCTCCTTTGAGGGAACATGGTTTCCATAAATTATTGACAATTTATCGCAAAAACTAAAACAATGATATCTAAATTACAAAATAATAATATTTAATTTCGAGATTTTTTGAGTGGGTTTCCAACTTGTGGCAACACTTGGGATGTGCTTGTGACCAATCACAACACAACTTTAAAAACAGAATCAAATTTTCACACTCCATTGGTCAATTACAATGCACCTGTCATTTTCTCACTAACATAGCAATTGAGTGTGACGAACCAATGAAGGACACAGATAATGTTACTCTTCAGGTGCCAAATACTTGTTTCTTTTAAAATTCATTTATTTACTTAACAGAAACATTAAAATTTCAAACTAATTTATGTCTGTTTAAAAAAGAAAAAAAAAAGAAACTTATTATTTGGCAAGTTATAACATATTTAGCTATCGTATTTCTTTCAATACTCATAGAGGTATATCTGCTTGCGAAAGTATGTTCTTCTTAGGGTTTCTCAACTATTTCAATAGAAATTGTTCAATACAATTAATTGCAAAATGTGTCTTCTTTTTCTGTTTAATTCATTTATATGCTATTTGTTATTTTACTTTTTAAACATTTTGTATCTTTGCATAAATTCACATTTACCTTAGGAACCACTTTCTTATAATGAATTTAAGGAATTGCTATTTGTTTTGGAATTAATCATTCTGTTACTAGTTAAAATATCTTTTAATCCAGGAGGAATTAACTTTTTTTTTTTTTTTTTTTTTTTTTTTTTTTTTTTGTAAATTGGAAAACGTCTTTATTAAAATTTAAAAATTTGATTACTAATCCATAGCAATATTCAGAAATTTATTAAAAATACAAAAATTTCACTTATTTACAATAAATAAATTTCTTGACTGAAACTTTTCGATAAGTGAAATTCCATTAAGAGTATATTGAATGAAGACAAGATATTATAATTTAAGACTATAGACTAAATCTATCAAAGAACTCAAACAAAAGTATGACACTTTTAAGTAAAAATAATTCTGTACAATTTTAATATATGAATGACATTACCTGAAATAATATTTATATAGGTTTCGGTGGCATCAATTTCTCAGTAGAAGGTAGAAGTGCATCGGAACTGAAGTGTGAAGACAAAGGAGAAGGAGTCATTGTCTGCTCTTACAAGCCTACAGAACCAGGATATTACGTCATTAATTTGAAATTCGCAGATCATCACATACCAGGTAAAACATACATTGCATATCCTGTAAAGTTAATGGAGAGATTAACTTTATTATTATAGAGTATGTCATACATTATTGAAAAAGCTGAAGTTCATCAGTGTCAGTGGCGACACGTGAAACTACAGTCAGTACAGCCGGGCTGCATCTAAATTTATTAATTCAAAACTAAAATGATTTATTTTACAATTTTCTAAAATGAGGATCCATTTCTGCGGTAAGTGAAAAAAAATCCGATAAACAGCAATCTTCTTGCCTGAATAATTCAGGAGAAAAACCCCGCTTTTAATCAAAGTGATCTTCCTCCGAACACAGCAGCCGTGTTTCCTGAAATGTGTTTCGGGCAGCCATGTTGCCATGGTAACCAATGGAAAGCAATAGAAGCCTTCCCTCTACGCATTGTAATTGAAGTGCTGCCGATCAAGTATCATTTCTAACTTCGGCTGCCCTTGAGAATTCGATGAGCTGATTGGCTCAGCATATGAGAATCTGCGTGGGTGGGGGGTGAGTGTGTCACAAAAACAACGCCATTTTATGACGACATCATCGACTGATTCGCAAGTTTAAAAGAAAGGAGAATTGATTTTATTTAAAAAAAATAAGTAAGTGTTTTCTTTCTCATCTTATTCATTTTATAGAAATTGAAAGGAAACTTTGATTTGAGTTTGAGAACTAAATATTATTAAGATTAAAGACTTAGCGTTCATGAATGATTGTGAAAAGTGTATGGTGTGTGTGGGGGGGGGGACGCATGTTTTCGAATGCACTAGCATTTTAGATCACGGGCCGCCACTGATCAGTGTGCTTCATCAGTGTTCAGCTGAAGTGACGTCACAATAAATCAACGTAAATCCTCACTTCTTTAGTTCACATTGCGCTATTAATATCGATATTTAGTTGTTATCAAATAGGTAGATCTTATGAATTTTTATTACATTTTTACAACTTTTTTTTAATGTTTTGAACTTTATCGAAATCATTACTTTTTGAGCCTGTCGTTTGGAAATTGAAACATTAAGTTGTTTGCAGAAGTCCAGATGCATATCTAACAATTGTATTTTATGTGTGGCGACATCAAATAACAGATAAAACTTCTGTGCAGTGGAGTACTCTTTTGCACAGTGGTAAAGCATCTGTCTCGAGACACAATGGTCCCTGGATCGAGCCACGTCGCCCGTGAAAGCTACTTTACGCTTTATATGCATAAATTATTTTTCTGTCCTTAAATTTTACACTAATGTTTGTCAATTCAGGTAGCCCATATACTGTGAAAGTGACTGGACCAGGATCCAATACCGTTAGAGAAACAATTAAGAGAAAAGTCGAGCAGGTGCCAGTTGCTGACATTGGACAAGAAACAAAATTAGTGTTTCGATTACCAGGTAAACTATGTTATTAAGTATACATTTGCATTTGAAGGACTACGGCAAAGAACGATCAGAGTCCGTGTTTCTCAATTCTCCAGAAAAGCTGATTTAAAGTTTCAAGTCTCATGGATTGTATGATGGTTGAGGTAAATGCTTGCTCAAAATCTCACGTACTATGATATTTATTTTCCAGAGGACTCCACGTCTTAAACTATTTGCTATAATCTTGCAGGTTGCGGGGAAACCTTGATTTCGAAAAAAAATTGGATCTTGATCGTTTTTTGCCCTGGCCCTTCATTTGTTTATACGGGGTGTCCAGAAAAGGACTCTGAAAACATTGTGATGTGATTTTTTGCAAAGAATATTTTCATACGATTATTTCATTTATGTATGCTGATAATGAGCTGTACAGCGTACAGCGCCATCTGTTAGCAGCTTTTGTAACTATTTTTTCAAACTGCTGTATAAAATTCTTACAGCTTTCACAATAAACATACCGTTTACTGCATTCCTCTATCGATCTTTGTTTTCGAGATATTTAATTGTGAAATCAGAGAGTCCTTTTCTGGACACCCTGTATATATATATATATTTAAGAAATAGGAGTATTGTATTATTATTTATTCAATTTATGAATAAAGATAGGTATTTAAACGGATGTGCATGATGGAATGCGCATATATTCATCGTTTTGGAATAACATATGACCATTTATATTACTTTTTAACACATAAATTACGAATAAAGTACATTTTACTACGAATTTATTTTTTTAAAGATATACAGAGATTTACAAAAATCAACTACCACATAATAATATTTGAAACGGCATAATTTTTCATAAAAATCAGCATACAAGTATGTGGTTTCTTTCTAAATAGAGTTGCTTAAAAAGTATTTGTAAATTGATTTTATGAAGAATTTTAAGTTTAAGCCTTCAAAGAGAATCTTAAGGTATGGCCTTCAAAGCAATATTAAGTTTTTCAATATTACTGACCCGAGTGGGTGTGATACTTGATGGTATTTAAGCAGAGCTTCAGAAAATCATACATATACAGTCATCATATTCGTGCAGCACTCAAATAGATGATCTGATAGGTAAACGATTTTTTATGTATATTTAATTGTGTCGAATAAACATACTCATGCATACCATCTAACCAATACTTAGACAGACCATCCTTATAAATAAACAACTGGATAGACTGCTTAAAGCTGGGAAAATGAAGCCATTGCCAGATTCTGTTGGTGGGATAAAAAATACGGATTATCAAGGATTGAAAATAAAATTTTGGGTTGTACACAGCAGAAATGTCAATAGTAGACCTTAATTAGTAATAATGTGCAAAACAATATATACTCTAACAATTTACAAGGTTTTTCGCATTTTCATCCAACTATAAAAGTGAACTGTGATTGGTTAATCCTCCCACCAGTGGCCATCAACCATCGGCGCTTTTTTCTGCTTGCATTGACATCGCAGAAGTCTATCCAGTTGTTAATCTATATCGATGAAACAGACTCATGAAGATGAACTGAACCGATCTATGCATAACAGCTATGCGAAATGAATAGAGAGAAAGTGAGAGACGGACACATTGACGTACATGATCTATGGTAGACTCACTAGACAATCATGCAAACTGGTATTTAGATCATCAGAGATAGAGAGAGAGAGAAAGTGGGATAAAGTGAAACTGTCTTACAATTCATACATTTAAGCTATCAGAAAAAACGCATTCATAGAACCTCAAACCCTCAGTCCGACAATCCGAAAGGCACTTAAACACATATTCAGCAATGACCATTTAAACAACGGATACTAAAGCATTCGGAGACACTAAGATACACTCAATCATACACTGAGAGACATTCTGACAACCACCGAGATATAAAGACATTCCTTTTTAGAAACAGCGATAGACAGCACTTACTCAGCCTCTCAGAAGCACAGAAAGAGACGCTTGGCTCAAACTAACAGTAATGAACACACATTCAGCCAGGCACTAAGATGAAGGGCTACGGCAAAGAAAGGTCAGGGTCCGCTTTTCTCAATTCTCCAAAAAAGCTGAATTAAAGTTTCAAGTCTCAGGGCTTGAGGTAAATGGTTGCTCAAAATCTCACGTAATATGGTATTTATTTTCTAGAGGACTCCGCTTGGTTGAACTATCTGCTATAACCTCCTGAGACCCCGCGTACGTTTAAATGCACCTCGGAATTTGGGCATATAATTTTTCTTTGCATGAAATAGTCGAATTCAGTCCTACAGCTGATGATAGTTCCGACCATTGTGACGAAGTAGAGCCTGTAAAGAAACGGCAAAAAACAGTTTCTCTGCCAGCAGAGGCGTCACGAAAAGTTGGTGCGAAGCACATGCCAACAATGGACACTAAGACTTTTTCCTCACGTTGTCGGATGTCTGGATGTTTAGCACGAGCAAAACTTTTTTGCACTAACTGTAAAGTATTTTTATGTATCACGTCCTCACGAAATTGTTTTGCAGCCTTTCATGATTAAATTTCACATCTGAACAATTAAATTTCAGAATTTTTGGAAGCTTAAGGAGATAGTCATTTCTTGTCCTATCTTTATATTTGAAACCCAATAACTTTAAAAGTACGTTACATAGACCCAAAAGAATAACATATATAAAAGTTAGCTTTAAATCATGTTTCGAACAGTCGTGGGTCTCAGGAGGATATACCTTGCAGATGGCGGAAAAACCTTTCAATTAAAAAAAAAAATTGGATCCTAATAGGGTTTTTTTTTTGGGGGGGGGGGGGAGAGGCTGGCCCTTCAGATACGATCAGGATGTGTATTACACTTGGACAGACAATTCTTAAACATAACATCACTCACTAGGATACAATCAGAGAGACACTTGGAGTGACTTTAAATACACTGCGACAGATATTAAGTAAACATAGTGGATAATAAGATACACTCAAACAAACATTACTATAATATATAGCGTTGCGTGGACGGGTTCGAAAGATTTGAAGCCAAAGCAGATAAAAACTTGCAGAAATTTATTCCAATATAATTCGTCACAGATTCCTTTACAACTCCAGAACTTCTCGTTCTAGTAGACTCAATACAGCTCTTTTCACAACAATAGAGCACAAAACAGCAGTTAAACTTGACACACAACTGCTAAAGCGCCACAAAAAACAATGCAATACAGTCCGCTTTCGGAACTCTCTGAATGCTCGCTGACAGACAACCAAATCAGTAACTCCACTCTGTCAGTATCTCAACTAACTCAGTAATTTCAGTCAACTAACTGACTCAACTCACTAATTCTAGTCAACTAACTGACTAACGGACTCAACTAACTCCAGTCAACTAACTGACTCAACTCACTCCCCGCTCACTTGGCCGGTCTTATATAGGAGTCAAACCTTCTTGAAACTTCTAGAGGTAGATATTTGGAGAACTTTCCAGATCGTAATCGAAAAGTCCTTTACATGTACATGGGGACCGAAAATGTCGCCAAATGGTCGCCAAGTTTGGCGACATTTTGCGATTTCTCGCCAAATTTGGCTACAAAAATTAGTCACTTAAACCGTCGCCAACTTGGCTCTATCTCGCCAATTTGGCGAGATTGTCATTACTATAATGTTAAATGCCCTGCTCCTTGTAAAACTCGCTTCCCAGCGTTACCTCTGTAAAACTCGTTATCAAGCATTAAGACCCATATTGCAGGGAAGCCAACTTAAGACGAACTATTGCACTGCCTTGTGCAAAATGTACATAAATTTTCCCATTTATAAAATTAACACTACGAAATATTTACAAATACACAAAAATTCGTAACAATAGTATCAGAAGATCTCTCAGTTACAAGTGCTCGTATGCGACTTACTATGTGCCACGAAAAGTCCAACACCAAAATTAACCGCTGTCTTTTCTATCATCATCAGGCACCAACGCCTTCGACATGGCGGCCAAAGTGACGAACCCCACGGGAACAACAGACGATGCCGTCATCATCGACATGGAGGAGTGTCTGTACGGAGTGTTCTTCACCCCGAAGGAACCCGGGGTGCACACCATCAGTGTCCGATGCAAAGAGATACACATCCCTGGATCTCCCTTCCAGTTTACTGTGGGCAGCAACCAGACATGTGGTTCACACAAGGTGCACGCTGGAGGACTTGGCCTCGAGAGGGGCGGAGCTAATGAACCATGTGAGTATGGTGATGATGTCGTGCAGGGCCTGATATAGAATTTTTTTTACTGTAGGCCCCACATTCAGAGAGGGGCCCCAATAGCAAAAATTTATTTCTTTACGTCACAATATTACCAGATCAAGCTACATTCGTTAAGACTAACTTTTTACAATTAAAACTCATAGTTTACTTTCACGCGATTTTTTTGTTATAATTAGTATGATCTTGATTTGCTCAAAACTTTGGAATTAATGAAGACCTCCCCCCCATGAACACTAATTTTAAAGTACACTTTCCTGTATTTTAAACTTACATTTTACCACAGGCTCCACAAATTATATAATAATAAAGATTACTTAATTTTATAACAATAATTGTAAATAATACGAAGTAACCTTTCCACTGTTTCTACGATCTCACCAAAAAGGAGGGCCAAAAAAGTCCACGGAAGAGCCTGCAAACCAACCAATCATAAAGACTCTTTCATTTCATAATATAAGAAGTTGTATATGGTTGGTTGGTTGGTGAATATCTCTTTACAAGAGACGAGAGAAGGAGAACAGCGGCGTAAAGCCTTTGTCTCCGTGTACATGTGAAGAAGTTGTATATGATTGGCTGAACCGGAAAGATTTGCTTAATTAGGTTTTATTAGGTTAATCTATCTAACTTAACTCTCTGTGACTATAAAAAATATGGAATTTGCAGAAGTGTAACTAAAATTTTTTTATTATTTTTGTTCAGTACTTCCCATAAAAAGACCATTATATTTAAAATTTTCAGAAAACTTTCGAAATTTGGGGGCCCCTAGGCCCGGGCCTAGTGGGCCTAATGGTAAATCAGGCCCTGATGTCTTTGTGGTATTTAGACATTGATAAGGTTAATGTACTGGATATTTTTGATAACATAAATTCATGGATTTTCCTGTTAAAAAAGACAAAAGTTGTATTAAAAGCAAAAATTGTATTGGTTAAGAGGAAGTCCTAGTAAGGATCATTCCTTATACTCGTTAAGTTCTAGCCCAGTGCATTTAGAAACTACTTTCTATAACCACCTAGACATTTGGTGAGTAGGTACGAAACAGATCACTTCATAAGATGACATAAATTGTTTTCGTTTAATGAGTATCTATTATAAATGAAAATTAGTAGAGCAAAAAACAAAACCAGGTGGAGCCACTGCATATGAATTGACGTAAAGATTTCGAATATGAAATAAAATATATTCGACGCAATTTTCCAGTTTATAATTTATGCTATTGCATTAACCTTTAACTGCTGTATGCGGTCTGACAGACCGCGAGTCATTTTTTGAAGAATGCTTCCAACCCCCTAAAATATTTAATCTTTGACTTTAAATTAATTTTTCCAAATCTTTGTTGCTGAAATTTTAAATTGATCTTCACCAAATTTTTTTGGAGCAGTATGAACCACGTGTTGCCCTTGCGCCAAAAAGATCAAACCACCCAATCACAGCAGTTGAAGGCTAAGTGATCATTTTCGTACCAAATGTCAAGGTTTCTACAAAGTAGTTTCTAAATGAACTAGGCAAGAGATTGTGACATAGCTATACTAAACTTCAGCTTAACTTGACGTCACTAGACGATAGATCTTCACCGTGCTCATAGGCATTTAATTCATTTTGGCGGCGTGAAAGCATAATGTTCGCCAAACCACAACCCTGTAGAGAACAAAAGGCTATAAGGTTTGGCGAGAATTATGTCTTCACTCGGCTAAAATGGATTAATTGCCTATGAGCATGGTGAAGACCTATCGTCTAGTGATGTCAAGTTAAGTTGGAGTTTAGTATAGTATAGAGAATGATCCTTACTAGGAATCCCTACTAATGTACTGGATATCTTTGATAACATAAATTCATGGATTTTCCGACTAAAAACACAAAAGTTTCATAAAAAGTAAAATTGCATTACAGTAGAGTCCTGATTATCCGAGTTAATGTGCACCAAGACCAACTCGGATAACCGAAAAAGTCTGTTAAAGCAAAAATTAAAAATAAAATAAATCGTATCGGTTTAAATGTATGTTTTGACAAGTACAAATGTTATACTATAGGTAAACCACATGCAATTAATAATATATAGTAATGAATAAAGAGTTCTCTTACTTAAGACCTTGAGCGACGCGATAGGAGTAGCAGTGTCATACAATGAAAAGGAATGTAAACATTTTGTTTTCTTGAGTGTTTGAGAGATCAAGTACCAATTTTTTTCGGTACTAGTTTTGACAAAGGAAAATATCAGGGGTAAAAGAAATATTATCTGGCTCGGTTAAAGCGGAAACTCGGATAACCGGGGCTCGGATAATCGGGGTTTTACCGTATTTAAAAGTTGAATAATAAAAACTGTTTTGAGAAAAGCCCACTTATATATCAAGAAACAAATGTAATTTTTAAATTACATGAGACTAAATAATCTTGTTTTGCTTTCAAGGAATCGTTAATAAAATGTGATTAAATTTTTTTGCAAAGGTGAGTTCAATTTGTACACCCGAGAAGCAGGAGCAGGAACTCTTCACATATCAGTTGAAGGACCATCACGAGCAGATATCGACATAAAAGAGATCAGCGGGGGAACATTTTTTGTCTCCTACAAAGTCAGCGTACCTGGTGAGTGATACAACTCTTCAGAAACTCAATGTCTCACTGGCAACTATTCCACAACACTGAAATTTTGAACTGTATTTTGACACTGTTCCTTTTTAACATCCCTTATGTTAACTTCGATTTTGTGTGCATGTTGTTTGTCGATGACGGGCCCTAATTAACTCATTTGCCGTCATCCGATCGGTCTGAAACTCGGCAGATAGGTTCGGTGTCGATGACAATGCATTCTATATCAAATTCTGTGAGCTGTCACTACTAATAAACCACCTTGCCCTCATCCAATCGCGGGGAAATAGCATTTAACCGATTGTTGAAAAAACTATTTTCTGTGACCAAAATTGTATTAATAAATAAATAATATTTTTTTAATAAGAAATAAATAACATTTGGTTGTCGGTGCATAAATTCACATTCATTTTTAATGAATAAATTTTTAAAAGTAGTTTACCGCATATGTTGCTGATAGAGATGTTTTTAGTATTTAAAATTAGATGCAAATATTAAATACATGCTGAAATATGGTTTTTTTTTTTTTTTTTTTTTTTTTTTTTCATATACTACAATAATTTACAATGTCTGGCTGAATTTTCGAATTCCCAATAACTTTATTATGTAATAAATGTTTTCAGTTCCCTAACTTGAAATTTAATTTATATAATTACTACGCATAAACTAATGTCTGTCATCTCATTTGTATTCAAAACCTTTGAAATTATCCCGTTTCACAAATTTAAACAATGCATCAAATTTCCTCTAATCCTTCTTTCTTCCAATTTGTAGATATTTTATGTTTTTATTCATAGCTCGTGTTGAAACAATCGATATAAATAAACAACTGGATAGACTGCTTAACGCTGGGAAAATGAAGCCGTTGCCAGATGCCTTTGGTGGGATAAAAAATACGGATTGCTGAGGTTTAAAAATAAAATTTTGAGTTGTACACAGCAGAAATGTCAATAGTAGACCTTAATTAGTAATTATGTGCAAAAAAATATATACTCTAGCATTTTACAAGGTTTTTCGCATTTCCATCTAACTATAAAAGTGAACTGTGATTGGTTAATCTTCCCACCAGCTTCGCAATCCCTGGCGCGTTTTTCTCTTTGCATTGACAATGGAGCAGTCTATCCAGTTGTTTATCTATATCGATGGTTGAAACTCATTTAAAATGTTCACCATTCCTTTTTCATCTTGAATTAGATTACGCTGGCTATTTTCCAATGGTTCCAGAGCAGAATTTTTTCTCATTTCCACAGCAAAAAATCTCTTTGAATTATTGCTAATGTTCCTGGCAAGCTTTTCCTATCACACTTGTTTCTGTTTTCTAATGAGAAGCTTGAAATCTCGCCAAAGCCTTCTTGCAGATTATTTTAGCTTTTTCAGAACCAGATTGTTATAAATACAATATGATTTATAAACTGTTCAAACAAATTAGGTACACAACTTTTGTTCAATTAAAGTGTTTGGCTAATGACAATTTGAAGCATTCTTATGTTAAAAACTTCTGCATACTTGGTATTTTATATTTTCCTGTTAAAAGGTGTTAAAGATTTAGAATAGTGAATGACGAATGAAATTTAGATGAGAGAATTACGAATCCTGAAGGGGTTGAATGAGTTAAAAATTTAATTAAGTTTAAAGTTTGACTCACTCCTAACCCTGGAGACCAAACGGTATAGTGGTTAGCGCGCTAGCTTCTGGACCGCGAGGTTGCGGGTTCGAGTCCCGTGTTAGGCATGGGTGTTTGTAAATGTATGTTGGCTTGTCTAATGACGAATGTTTCGGGGCATTATAGCCCTCGTGTTGCTGACGGTGCCAGATAATCTGAATACAACCAACCTAACCCTGGACCTACATGAATCCCTATGTAAACAGTACACAAATGATCAGCACACGAATAATTTGAATTTAGAATTTGTATTTTGAGGTAAAATATACAAACGCAAGGCCTTAGACACAGAGAGTGAAATTTGACGCTTCACGGAATAGAAATAAAATAAGAACATATGTTCTGCTATAACAATATAGCATGAGAAAAGTTCAGCAGTGCTGCCATCTGGAGGAAGACACAGCATCTCGAAAGACATTACTCAGCAGGTGTTAGGGAAAGAAATTAACGAGGTTGATAAATTTAATTGTTGTTCTATTTTCATATTATAGCGTAATCGGATGAGGTTTTTATTTTTTTTGCAGAAGTACAATACTTCGTTTTAATTTCAAAAATTGATGATGATCGTAATGAATATGCGTAGCAACATGAATGATTGAAAGGTCTTATGACGAACAACTAGTCTGCATTGATCTTCAACTTTATTATGACCACCCTATTAATACCTCATTGTCCTATCTTTTGTCTTTAATATAACGTTGAGTCTTCTCTAAAACATGTGCTCAAAGACAATGTGAGACGATCCTTGACTTAAGATGTCCCGAAATTAAATGCTCTTTACTGTTTTGTTCTATTCCACAATTCCAGAGAATGAACCATTCCTTCCGATCACTCACCACTATTAGGTGGCGATTACAATTTACCTGTTCAGACTTAATTTATTTCCTAACGCTCCTGTCTTTATGCACTCTCTTTACAGCTGCTCGCGAACATGGTTTCAAATACTTCAGGATCAAGCTACTGCTTTCATCTCTTTTAAAAGTCAGTCAAATCACGTTTTTCTCCCATTTATTCACAAACCGTTTCACATATACTACTCTCTAAGGAACTCAGCTTTCTTCTTTTACACATACCTGTAATAATAATCTCTTTTGTATCAGCATTAATTTTATTCCTCGTTTCAAACCATGTATGTATTATATTATTTGATCCCTTCACAGATCTTTAGTTTCTTTCTCACGTTCTATGCATAGATATAGATAAACAACTGGATAGATTGCTCTATTGTCAATGCAGAGAGAAAAACGCGCCGGGTATTGCGAAGCTGATGGGAAGATTAACCAATCATAGTTCACTTTTATAGTTGGATAGAAATGCGAAAAACCTTGTAAAATGCTAGAGTATATATTTTTTTGCACATTATTACTAATTAAGGTCTGCTATTGATATTTCTGCTGTGTACAACCCAAAATTTTATTTTCAATCCTCGGCAATCCGTATTTTATATCCCACCAACAGCATCTCGCAACGGCTTCATTTTCCCAGCGTTAAGCAGTCTATCCAGTTGTTTATTTATATCGATGGTTCTATGTTCATGTGGGATTTGCTTAAGTTAGAATCTTTTTCTAACAATGAGTAGCATATTTAATATTCAGTATTACTCGTTCTTGAGTGAGACGGTTTATAACCTCACACATCCAGGGTATTTTAATTTCTGCTGAGCTCAGCACAGTTCCTACGGGTTCAATGCAATGATAGTTGGCAGTACCCTATACGACGACGCGAGGTTCATTCTCTACTTATCTGTCATTTAATTCACTCGTGACCTCTCTCTCTCTCTCTCTCTCCTATATCTCTCTCTCTCCTATATCTCTCTCTCCTATATATCTCTCTCTCTCTCCTATATCTCTCTCTCCTATATCTCTCTCTCTCCTATATCTCTCTCCTTATATAGCAACTATATAAACAACTGGATAGACTGCTTTGATGGGCAATGCATGGAAGAAAAAAAACGCACAGGTGGTTCCCAGGTAGCACAGCAGTATTGGCCAATGTCGGAAACCGGAGCTCTGGAAGATTGGCCAATCCTGGGTAATGTCGGAACGGCCAGCACCGAACGGCTAACATTTTTGCAATATTGGCCAATATCGCAGTGCGGTTTTGGCCGATCTCGAGGAGCAGTTTCGGCCGATATCGATGCGTAGTTTTGGCCGATCTCGAGGAGTAGTTTTGGCCAGTATTGATGTGCAATCTTGGGCAATATCGATGAGCATTGGTTTAAACCAAATGTTTTTCTTTTCCCTCAGAAAAACGAAATATTTTTTTTTAAAGAATAATTTAAAATTGTATTTTTATTTATAATTAGATTTTTTAAATTATTTGATGTTGTAGATGACTTCTATTTTTAGCTGAAATACAATATGTTCTAATGTATTTTAAAATAAATCTTCCAATTAAAAACTATTGAAGTTTTTATAAGTATCAAATGAATCGAAGAGCAATATTCTATGTATTATGTAGTAAACAATTACTATTGTATATATTGAATTTAAAAAATAGTACCTCTAAATAAAATATTAAAATTTAATATGATTTGAATGTCCCCATAAATAGCAACAATTGTTTATTTACTTAGTTCAAATTACTTTCAAAAGGAATATTCATTGTTTATAAAACATAAATTATTCTTGTTTATGCTAAATTTTATTTATAAATATGTATACATGTAATTAGAAAAGGATAAAAAAAAGACCTCTGTTTAAACCAAAAAAACATGTTTTTTTCCAACCCTGAAAGAGCAATTTTAGCTACTATTTTTTTATTATATCACAGAGCAGTTTAGGGTAGATTTGCCACTCAACATATCTGAACTTTCTTTTTAGTGGAAGAAGTGGTTGCAAATGATAATTCTTATATGCGTTTAGATTCAATTTTGAGCTGTTCAATGTTTAGTAACACATTGTTGCCCAAAAACCCTTAATAATTTGTTAAGTTATACTTAAACATTTGTAAAATAATGTTTTCAACTCCCCTACCAAAAAAAAAAACATTTAGATAACAAAATGTCTGACATTCAAGGATTTAGAAAGATACATGCAATTTTAAACTAGAAAACTAACAGTAGAATTTAAAATCCCTATTGGTCAACCAATACTCATTGAACTTTTTATGCTAAGGTTTCATAAAAATAGAAGGTTGAATTTTAAACTTGTGAAGTATATTTTTTCTGCACCGATCAACTTCATTTATGAAGTCCCTTTCCATTTTTAAAACATAATTTTTCTCTATGCATTAAGAATCAAATAGATAGTAAATAAATCTCATTTTAATGCTTTAGTTTATTCACTTCAATCATAATATTGTAAAAGCAATAAAGTGAATTAAATTGCAGACCCCCCCCCCCCCCATTGAAAAAGTTTTCATCTAAAAATTATTTGACAAAAACATCTATTATTTAAAAAAATCCACAATAATATTTACATGAATACCTCGTATAATGAATAATTTTTCATACTTTCATTCCTATTTTAATTGCTTTTTAATGACCGATAATTGAAACCCAATATAATTTAATTGATATTTTATGGCTTAAAAACCATGCACTCTTAAATTAATTGTCACTTTCTGCAGTGCATATTTATAATAAAAACATAAATTTAATACAAGCTGTTTATTATAATACATATTTTATTTTACATATTTTATCTTCCTTTGAAGTTTCTACCTCGGCGAAGAAAACGAACCTGAAATATAAAATTATTCATTTCTGTTTTCATTAAGATTACATTAAAATTTAAAAATCAAATTATTGCATCAAACTTTTTCTAGTCTTTAGCTCTTTTTATTTTATCCAAACTCTTTTTGTTACGGAACTGGAATTTGTTATCAATAAAAGAAATCATGCAGTGCAGCATTTACTGCCCATTAAAAAAAAAAAAAAAAATTGCAAAATGAAAAACACAATTTTGCATAAAAGCATAAGATTATTAACATTTTGTTAAATTGTTATATCAGAAAACATTTTCTACTAACATTTAAGAAAATAATTTTAAACTGGTATTTAAATTTCAATCGTATATACTGAGCTTGTATGAATTTAATTTATATAAAGTTCTCTGCAAATACGTTTGCACCAACCTCAACCAAGCACACAAAAAAACTATCAATCACGAAATAAATGCTAATTCTGTTTTTTTTTATAAACTCGTTCATTTTTCTTTAGCCGTTTAAAATTGTAATAAATAATTTATAAGAGAGAAAAATCTCTTTTAAACTGTTAAATTAACCACCAAATAAAATCAAAATAAATAGTAAAAAGTGTTGTTGAAAAGTCTGTGATAAAATACACTGTTGCACTTGAAAAGTTATAGGAACTAATTTAGAACATTGTGTTTTTGTTGTTTTTTCTACTGAACTAATTTTTCAATTATAAGCATATGACAAAGGTGATTTGTTCAAAATTGTTTAAAGAAACAGATAATTTTTTTTTTATTTGAAAGACCAGAGATTCTCCATTGCTTATTATATTTTAAAATATAAATTATTGTAACATCAAATTGAAATTGCTTGGATCGTTACCTAATTGATTATCATATATTCTTACCTGGTAGAGGAAGTTTTCACGCTTTTTGGTTCACAAACAAGTTTTTGCTCGTTTTTTTGTGGGATTCCAAAGAAGGGGGATCGTCTTTGAAACGGGCTGGAATATTAGTCCGGCTTTTCTTGGTTAATAAATTTTCATCTTCTGAAGAATCACTCCCAATTGAACGAGCAAGTTCAGCTTTATCTTATGCCTGTTAAAATGAATCTAAATAGGAAAATTATGGATATATGCTATCTACTAGTTGCAAAACTTTATATACAATTTATTTATACAATTAAATATCTTATTTAAAGCACTTTTAATATAACTCACTAAAAAACCAATCTTCAGTTTGAGAAATTAAAATAGAATATTATTTAAATCTGTTAATAAATATCTGTTATTCATGTCCACCATTTCAAAAATCTACACCATCAAAACTTGAACTGATAAGTAGATCAATGACTTATGAAACATTATTTGTGATACCTTGAATTATTTGTATATACCCTATACAAAAATTGTAATTTAATTACTGTATGTACAATAGATTTTAAAATTAAATGTTTGCCATGTTATACTTGAGGGCATATATTCTTTAATCATGTTCATTCCCCCCTTCCCCATTTGTTGCAAACTACCAAAGACAACTTTTGTCTGAGATGAACCAAGATGAAGGAATTACTTCTACGGGTTCTCCATTTCCATCAATGAACCCTACAACAGTATATTTCTTTATTTTAAACTGAACAGAATAACAAATTAACTATTGAAAGGCCATACTGGCATTTTACTGCCAAGGGAAGGAAGGCTACAACTATTACACTTTTCATTCCAAGACAGAAAATAGCATTAACAATAATACTTGATTACAATAATTGATGTTTACTTTTCAAATGGAAAGTCTTTTCTTTAAATGAACAAAACATTTTTATTTTATAAAAACAACATCTTTGCATAGTGTGTTTAAATTAACACAAATGAAGTTAGGCATTCAAAATATATTTTTGTAGATATTTCAAAAATTTCCATTCATTGCTCTTTTCTGAGAAATCAATAATTGCACAAGACAGACCTTTTAAATAGGAGAATGTACATATACAGTAAAACCCTGTTAACGCTAAGTCGATCTGGCAACTGAAATTGTTCGCTTTAACCGAATTTTGTGTTAAATAAATTAACGTTAAGTTTTAAGTACGGAGAACTGCTTTTCCTTCGCATTAAATGTGATTTTATGCTAAGCAATTTTGCGTTAACAGGGTTTGCTGTATTTTTTCAAAAATAGGAGGCATAATAACATTAGTTATACATATTGTTAAAATTGACATTTTCTAGAACATTTACTTTTTATGCCAAGCGGTTGATTGAGATAATGCACCCTATTCCACACCACCTTTGAGATTGAGTAATAGACGTGTTTTAATTTAATGTGGTTTCCTCAATATGCCCAATTCACAATATATTCTATTAACAGAGCTAATCATGGAGCTTGGATATTGAATTTTATAAGCAATATAAACTAACGATAACAAATATGATAAATAGGAAGACAAACTAGAATGTAACATGTAGTATAAGTATTTCAATGATGAGCATAATTTGAAACTAGCAATGGAGGGGTAGAGGGGAATGGCTAAATGAGTATTAGTTTGCATCCGTGTATGGATGAGATAAAAGCTGAAAATCTTGTTTATATTTTAAACAGCAGCATTAAATAAATAATTGAAACCAACTCGATTCCTAATCAAGTTTAATGTGAATATCAATCACCTTTGTCAACATCGCTTTTGTAGATCAAACCAAGTTGGCAATCAAGTATCGTTGAAATTAACTAAAACCAACTTAAACCAATAATGTAATACGTAGATACCCCATGAAATCGACAAATTATTGTGACAACACTTACCAGTAATAAGTTTTCGATCCAATTTTAATGTTACTAATGACCGTCGCGCCGGCGACATAACATAAATAAACTTAGTAAACACACATCCGGGCACTTCAGTTCCTTCAGCCACTCGGTGGCGATTCTTTTTGAGAAATTCTGCGCATCGTTTTATATCGGATTCGGCCAGTTTTGGCCGTAAGTCGAGATCGTTCCAAAATACATGATTTTTAAAAAAATGCTTAAAACCGTGGCAAAAATATCACAAAACATATTAATGCAAACCTTCCATTCTTATACATAAAATATTTTAATTTTAAAACTGTCGATCAACCTTTCAAACTTTTGAGTATCGTCTATCCAATATTGGGCGAGATTGGGCAATATCGGCATCGAACGGCCGATTTTGCGCCATTCCACATCGGGATTGGCCAATGTAGGGCTGATATTGGCCAATACTGCTGTGCTACTTGGGTTGATGATGATGGATGGACAATTAACCAATCACAACTCCCTTTTATAGTTGGGTTTGGAAAGCGAGAAACCTTGCAAAGTGCTAGAGTAGATATTTTTTTACACATTATTATTAGTTAAGGTCTACTATTGACAGTTCTTCTGCGTACAACCCAAGATTTTATTTTTAATCCTCGGCAATCCGATGATTTTTTTCTATTTTTTTTTCCTTCTTTTCTTAGTCCACCTAACGATCTGACAAAGGGGTCATTTTGCCAGCGTTAAGCAGTTTTTCCAGTTGTTTATCTATATCGATGTCTACACTGCCTTTATTTACACTAATATGTGAGCATTACTTACTAATATCAGCGATATAGATAAACAACTAGATAGACTGCTCCCTTGTCAACGCAAAGAGAAAAACGCGCCGGGGATTGCGAAGCTAGTGAGATGATTAACCAATCACAGTTCACTTTTATAGTTGGATGGGAAGTCGAAAAACCTTGTAAAGTGTCAGAGTATATATTTTTCTGCACATTATTACTAATTAAGGTCTACTATTGGCATTTCTGCTGTGTACAACCCGAAATTTTATTTTCAATCCTCGGCAATCCGTATTTTTTTTATTCCACCAATTGCATCTAGCAACGGCTTCATTTTTCTAGCGTTAAGCAGTCTATCCAGTTGTTTATCTATATCGATGACTAATATTGGTCTTTAACAACATCTCTGTAGCACAATACCTCACTTGCCCAAAACAGTCAAAATGAAGTGAATGCACTGCATACTCTCAATGTTTCTAAAATTCATTCGTGAAAACTTGTTCTCATCTCAATCATATGTTGCAGGGGAGTACCGTGTGGGCATCAAGTTCAACGACGAGCCCATCCCCGACAGCCCTTTCAAAGTGTACATCCTTCCGGAAGTCGGCGAGGCGCGAAAGATCGAACTGGGGCACGTGCCCGATGCTGGACTTCAGGTGAACAAGCCTATCGCATTCACCATCCAAATGAACGGGGCACGGGGCCTCATCGACGGCAAGGTGGTGTCGCCATCTGGAGGAGAAGACGACTGTTTCGTGTCGCCCATAGACGAAGGTAAGCACTTAGAGAAGCTTTTATTTTTACTATTATTATTATTATTATTATTTTAATTTTCCGTATGTTTCCTTTTCTTTTGAGTCCTTGTAGTCCGAGAGGCGACTGCAATTTTTGGACCCCATCGAACATCATTCTGAATTTTTTATAGAAATTGGAGAAAAGTGAGTAGATTACGAATCCACTGGTCTGCCTTGGCAAAAATGGCCGAAACTGATCAAAAATCGACTTGGAATAAATTGAACTAAAATCCGATTGCCAAATATGCCATAACTTGCCAAACAGGGAACAAACTTTTTCGTCTGGCAACCCTACCTTTTGATTTTCAATGAGAAAAAGCGCAAACGATTTCTGATCTCTGGCTTGGAAAATTTGTATCTTTTAAAAGTAAGCCAACTTGGCTCCCTATTAATAGATGCAAGTAGACCGTCACCAGATATCTGAATGGTCTGCAACCTTCTTAATTGATAATTAAAGAGTGAGGTTTACCAAATTAAAAAAAAAAAATGCTCATTATTTGGCAAGTTATGGCTCATTTGCCAATTGGATTTAGTTCAACTTAATAAAAGTTGATTTTTGACCAGTTTCGGCCATTTTTGCCACGGCAGACCAGTGGATTCGTAATCTACTCACTTTTCTCTAATTTCTATAAAAAAAATTCAGAATGATGTTCGATGGAGTCCAAAAATTGCAGTCGCCTCTCGGACTATTAAGCTAATTGGATATTCCTTAAGAGGAAGTTCTAGTCAGGATCATTCCTTATACTCGCTATGTTACAGTCTTCTAGTCAAGTGCATTTAGAAACTACTTTTTATAAAAACCTTGACATTTGGCGAGTAGGTACGAAAAAGATCACTAAATGAAATGACATAAATTGTTTTCATTTAATGTCTATCTATTATAAATGAAAATTAAAATAGCAAAAGACTATTGCAGGTGGCGCTACTGCATCGGCATTAACGTAAGGATTTCATTAATAAAATAAAATACTTTATACGCTATCTCCGAGTTTTAATTTATGTCATTTCATTGAGTCATTACCAAATGTCTAGGAATTCATTACCAAATGTCAATGTTTTATACAAAGTAGTTTCTAAATGAACTGGGCTAGAAGATTGTAACATAGCGAGAATAGGGAATGGTCCTTACTAGGAGATTATATACTCTTAATATTTCAATCTATTGCTTGCCGCCATTTTATTCCCAGTTTGTGGACTACCAATAGTTTGCGGTTTGAGAACCATCGATGTGATTGTTATCATAAAGCGTGCGTCAAAAACATAACAATCTAAAGGATGTTAGATGATATCAAAATATAAGTTTCTTGATGAAATTTCGATTGTAAAGCCTGGAAACTAAAACAAATTTTAGAAAACTCAGCTAATCATGACATAGCGGATTTTTTTTTTTTTTTGCTTTTCTACCTCTATAAAATATTATCATTTTATAAACAAGCTTCAGTTTGTGGTGACGACTTCAAATAACAGATAAAATCTTCTATGCACTGGAGTACTCTTTTGCATAGAGGCAAAGCCTCTGACTGGAAAAGCCAAGGGTCCCACGATCGTGCCCCAGTGACCGCAGAAAGCTGCTTCGTTTAAGTTTATTAAATTCCTGTTAAGTGAACGGTTTCCTTTTCAGAGTCTTGGGCACTTCGGTTCATCCCCCACGAAAATGGCATCCACCAGATCCATCTTCGGCACAACGGAACCCACATACCACAGAGTCCCTTCCGAATCGTCATCGGCCACGACGACGCAGACCCAGCGGCAGTGCAGGCCTCAGGACACGGACTTAAAGACTGCAAGTCAGGTAACACACATCGGCAACAGCATGGTCTTTTTTTTATCTCGGCATAAAACACCAGAAATAAACATTGAGCCAGAGCCAAAGAGAATTTGAGTAGCTCAAGTGTAATGGACATATTAATATTGTGGGAGGCGATGACCACTCTCGGTGAAGGTTTAATTAATTTTATTATAAATTAATTATTTACAGATGATGCACAATGAAGGGTTAATACATTAAATAACATAGTCCTTTTCCTACGACATTTACACTGTCCTGTTTCAGTAGCAAGTACCACGGCACTTATTCTCTGGTAGCAATCAGTAATTTTCACAGCGAGATGTTGACACGTTCCAAACCAAATTCCATCTCTTTATTTACTCTGGGGAGGGAAGAGATATTCTTCGGAAACTCCCGCCTGTCGGTCAGGCAGATCGCAGTGATATCTGTCGGTGAATGGTGTGACGCTCGCTCGTTCCCACAATATGAACAACCAGTTTTATAAGACCACTTGAAAAAAAAAAAAAATCAAATACGCCGAACATAATTTCATTCAGATCTAAAAGCCCAACTTCTTAAAAAAAAAAAAAAAATAACAACCAAAATGAAAACTACAAATCAAGGCCTGACTTGCATCACTTGAGGCCCAAAATACATAATGTTTTTTGGGTCCTTTAACCCACTGACGATCCAGGGAATGGGCGAAATTCTACAGCTGTTTTGCCTGCAGTGGTTTTTAAATTATATTTCTAATTCAAGTATATGTAAGAAGAGCCACCAAGCCACACAGGAATCAATTGACGTAATAATAACGTTTTTATTTAAATCATTAAAGGAGACGTTTCCTCTAGCATGACCGCAGCCATCGCTTGTACATTTTACTCTGCTTAAAATCAAACATAATCCTTCGGTTCGTTGTCACTCGCGACTCTTGATTAGTGATGCCATTCAAGAGTTGGAAACTACTACTCACGTATATATATTTAATTTTTTTTTATTTATTTATTTGTTTTAGATATGTTATAAACTATCATGATAGTAAAAATATTTTAAGAAAATATTTTATTTTAAATTTTATTTATAAATTTAAAAATGCTGTGTATTGCTGGAGGAACTGGGGATCAAATGACGTATATATACGTGCACATGGACGTCAGTAGGATAAAAAAAAAATTGTGAAGGAAGCACCCAGTATTTATTGTTAATGTTTGCTGGTAGTATTTTCGTCTATAGCCTGCAAGTTTATTGATAAGCATTTTCTAAAGTCCAAAATGTATTACAACAGAAAATCGCAAGAAATGTTATTCAGTTGAATATTTATCTCATTCTCTTTAGATTCGTTTAACTTCTGCTTCAAATCAGTTAAAGGTTATAGTTTAAAGCTTGAAACGTAACTGAAAATATTAAAAAAGGGCATAGGGTCCAAATTAACAACAACTTAAAAAATTTAGGGCCCTCAAAATTTCCGGGCCTTAAACATGGACTTTATTGGCTTGTGCAGAAATCAGGCCTTGATTACAATGGAAGAACCTGTATTATAAACCATACTTCCATAGTAAAATTTAATACTTATTGTAAGACACAGAATAAAAACTAGAAGAATATGCAGTATTATTATTATTTAAAGGATACATGATTTCCTATTACACGTTGCAAAAAAATCTACAAGTAAAAATTTTTACCAAGTACTTGTAATTAATATTCTTATTGATATTCAACTTCACTATTCATTCGTGACTTAAGGAGCTATTGTGTGTTGAAATTCCAGTACACATTAACACTAAAATAAACAAATGCCTAATGGCTCTAATAGAAAACCAGACCTTGTGAGTCCCCCATGAAGAATAATGCACAAGTTCATATAGGGTTTCCAGCGAAGGGCTCCCTTATTTTAAAATAAAATAACTCAAATACAAAGATAGATAGAAGAATGAAACAAAAATTCGAGTTATTTTGAAAGCTGGGGTAAAAATCTGAAACAGAAGTTTCAAAATTAGTTGCAAATGTTGCTAACAGATGGCGCTGTAGTTTCAAAATTCTGGAAATATGTTATAAATTTGTTCTCTGCAATCCAGTCGTTGCAATCACGTAAATCGCTGCAATTCTTTTCACATTTAAACAGTGAAACTGTTTGAAGATTGATCGCTCTGAGCTTCAAAGCACTCTTTATTCATAATAACTACAGTGTACAGCGCCACCTGTTGACAACATTTGTAACTAATTTTGAAAATTTAGTGTAAGATTTTTACAGCTTTCAAAATATATCTACTTTTTGTTTTATTATTTTATCGATCTTTGTTTTTGAGTTATTTAATTTTAAAATCAGGGATTCCATCCTGTATACAAATCATGCTAAAAATATTCCTGCTTACAGGTGTTAAGACAGATTTCTTGATCAACACGTGCAATGCGGGTTCGGGTCAGCTGGCAACTACTATCGACGGACCTTCCAAAGTGTCCATGGATTGCACAGAAGTTGCCGATGGTTACAAAGTGCGTTACACTCCACTAGCACCTGGAGACTACTTTGTGACCATCAAGTACAATGGATACCACATAGTCGGAAGCCCCTTCAAAGTACAGTGCACGGGTAAGAGAACGCTGTTCGTAACATTGGCATGAATTAGTGAAATGAATTAGTTGGAAGAGAGAAAACTACTTATTTTTTCTGAATGTAGGATCATTCGAAACATCCCTTAAGGAGGTATTGTATTCAAAATCAAAAAAATTATCAATTTTTTTTATTATAGTAAAAATAATATAAAAATAATATATATATATATATATATATATATATATATATATATATATATATATATATATATATATATATATATATATATATATATATATATATATATATATATATATATATATATTTGAATAAAATAACATGCAATTTGTGTTTCTATTATTAGTAGAACTTGAATTATTTAAATTTTGGTTTCATGATAATTGTATCTCGGATATGCTATCTTGACACTTAGAAACTGTTTTTCTCAATATCGGCTACACCCCCCCCCCCTTTTTTTTTTAGTTTAAATTAATTTAACTTAAAAACTACTTGCTATAAATATATGAAACTTTACACAATTATTTTTCATATCTATTTCTTTAATTTATCTTCAGGAATAGTGTATTTTAATTAAACTTTAAAAAAAAAAAGTTTTTGGAGCTTAGCAGGATCCATGTGTTTTATAAAGTTTTTGCACAAAATATTTGTTTTAGTTTTTTCTAAATATTTTATTAAAAAATCATGCGGACAATTTTTGATAGGCATTATAAGAAGTAATTTAATGCAAAAATGAAGTGATTTTTGTAAGGAAGTTTTTTTTATAAATCAGATTTAGGTAACGTCAAAATTTGAAAGTTTTTCAATTAAAAAAAAAATATATATATATATATATATATATATATATATATACTAGCAGACCCGACAGACGTTGCTCTGTACACACGTCGTTAATTCGAAAATAATTATTATTCAAGAGTTATTTTAATATCTAACATCATTACATGTACACTTATACAAATTCGACCGATCGGTAGCAAGTGAGTATATACTGTGTGTGTAAGTATGCATATACTGTATGAGTGAAGTGAAATGTAGAAGATGTGTTAACTAAAAAGATGCATCTATTACCACACTTCACGGATGAAATTTGTAGACTGGATAATAGCAGCCACTGTCTATGATTATTGACACGGATATTTCTAGGCGTCACCGAAAATTTTAAGTGAATGAAATGACTGATTACAGGTTGGGATATTATCCGTGGAGTGTGGCAATAACAGCATCGTAAATACAAACTTTAATTTGTTTTAAGTAAAGGTAAAAAATCTTATACTGAAACTATTTTATAACATTTATTTATTAATTTACAAAAACTTAATTTATCTTAATGCTATTGGATGTACAATATTTTTAGTTAATCCTTGAGGCGTATAAACAAACAAATTCGATGGTTTTCCAACTCTGGAACACGCAACATATAATTGACTGTGAGAAAAACACGGATTTTCTAAATCTAAGCCACAAATTGTCATCGTTTGGCCTTGTGACTTATTTATAGTCATAGCATATGCCAAGCGGATTGGAAATTGTAAACGTTTGAATGGTATAGGCGAATCTGAAGGAATCATTGGGATCCGTGGTAGAAGTACAACCTCACCTTGAAATTTCCCACTCAAAATAGTAGCTTCAAGAATGTTGCCCATGATTTTTTTTATAACTAATCGCGTCCCATTACATAATTTCGGAGCATTCAAATTTCGAAGCAAAATTATAGGTGAACCAACCTTCAGTCGCATATTATTTGGTGGCATTCCAGGTAAATCTAATGAATTTAAAAATTCTACAGGATAGTTAACAACTTCATCAGGATCAACAACAGTGTCGATCGATTTAAATGTAGTTTCATTACCAGGCAGTAATTGCTGTATTTTGAAATTGATGGCATCAACATCTAAATTTTTCGCAGCTAAAATTGCTCGCTCTCGTAGCCATCGATGATTAGTACAATTATGTCTCAAATCTGGAAAGATACTGTTTATTAACTCATCTTTGGTAGCCACCATGTTGCAAAAATTCTCTGGAAGTCGAATATATTGTGTATCTACATACAATTCAATTTTACCATTGCCAATATCCAACAATTGTTCAGAGAATCTTGACGCTAATGGATCATTTTGAAGTTGAACGCGCATATTAATAGTAAGGCATAATTTGCTGACACTTCGCCATAGATAAGATTCTTTTAAACATGCGTTTATTTCGTCTGCATATGTCGCGCGTGGAATGACTGGTAATGTTTGTCTGAAATCACCAGACAGCAACAATAGAGCACCACCGAAAAGCCTAGTATTATATCCTTGATATCTTTCAGGGACCTGTCGAGAGCTTCAAGCGAATGCTTGTGGGCCATGGTACATTCATCCCAGATAATAATTTTGCATTTTCTCAAAACTTGAGCCATGCCTGAATGCTTCTCTATGTTACACATTGCTTCGGGATTTGTGTGAACATTCAAAGGTAATTTAAGCGCTGAATGCGCCGTCCGTCCACCATCAAGTAACGTTGCTGCGATTCCTGATGAAGCAATAACCAATGCAATATTATTTTGTGATCGGATGCGCGCAAGTATCAATGAAATGAGGAATGTTTTACCAGTACCACCTGGAGCATCAAAAAAAAAAAAATCCACCTTGTTGCGCTGCAATTGATACATTAATTTGATCATATACATTTCGTTGCTCAGCAGTGAGCAATTGTTCATTATTGGCAACAAAAGTAGCCAAAGAAGTTCTATCGAAGTGGTGTTCCCGTTGAACATCGCTGTTGATGGTATCTACTGCTGGGCGGTTCGGCGCTGGCATGCCGAAATGGATGAGCGGCATATTCGAAATAAGAATACAAATATCCTCAATAATTATTAATGACTCATTATATATTTCTGCGGAGAATTCAATATTTTGATTTTGATTAGTAATTCTAATCCGATGTAAAATATCCTCACTCATTGAGTCTTTATATTTGTCCCACAAAGCAGATGCTTCAGACGGAAAACACGTTGTCAATATTATTGAAAATAATTGACGAATTTGTTGTGGAGATGAGCTCAGTGCTGCATCTGCAAGTGTGAGATCCCAATGGTTATCATCCTCCAATAAATGTAACTCACTACACTCATCAAAGAAAGTGTCGTATAAAGTACCATTGACTTTTCGCAAATATCGGAAAGATGTTGGTCCAGGAACGTTAACCAATAACAAATGCAAAAAAAGACATTCGCGTTGCTTAGGATGAACTGTATATATTCGACCTAAAGTATTCGTCATAAATATGTCGGTGAATCCTGGGACTGGAATGCCTCGTTTCCGTGGTTCCCAATTTTTTGATTGTTTATTCCACGTAAAAAATTTAGGAACATCAGTATACATTAATGTCCTTGCGAATTGACCAACAGCATCTTGTCGGCAACAAAGGTTGAAAAATTCAGTAAGAGTTGTTTTTGGAGCCGTTAAAGCTTGTTGAATTGCAGTCTGTTCTGTAAAGTAAACACGCTGTCCGTTTTCAAGATGCACAGCCAAATGTATAACAGCAGGATCCCTTTCAGGTATAGGAAACGAAAAAATGCGCCAAATAGCTTCGTTACTGCTTATGTATCGACCCATTTGATAACGTGTAATTTCGTCATTGTCATTTACATTTTGAACAGCGAATACAGCTTTATCACTGCCCTTGTGAACATACTTACAAATGTATTTTATAGATTTCACTGAACTGCATAGTTCAACGTTTATGTGCGCTTTATAGGTTTTGCACAACAATGGTGAATATGGAACTACCCAGCGATTATCAATATCTACTCTCACACCGTTTGACAGACGCAATTCATATGATTGACCGCCATTGTCTACGTCTCTACGCCGGTAAGATGGATAACCGTCAATATTGGTGATAGTATCAGATTGGCATGGTTTTGGAAAACGTTTCGTACATTTTCCATTGTCCATACATGGTGACATCATGTTTAGAGTACCACATGGACCATGGATCATATTAGTAGTTACAATGTCAAACAATTCTTGATCAACATTCGGATCTGGAATTTCGGCTGAAATAATTTTGTCGATTTCTTCTGGGCGTACTTTATCCACCAACCAAATCAAAATATGCGCATTAGGTAAACCTCGTTTTTGCCATTCAACAGAGTAAAGCCAACAACGTGTTTCACCAAATACCGAGTGATGTTTAATCAAATTCATCAAAGATTTTAATTTTTGTTTAAAAACACGTGCAGTGATATCATGGCGATGCATCGATGTTTGACCTGGCAACAACAAACTTTGAATTTCATCCCAGTTTGGATTACACGTAAATGTGATAAAAAGATCAATCAATTTCTATTCATAGTTAATATTTTAATTAGCACACGACTTAAACGAACACAATAATAACACAAAATTTCAAATATTTTTCTCAATTTGATCGCAGCGCCAACTGTCGGGACAAACTGAAATTAAAATAGAATAATATTTAATATTTGATGCTGCGATGGTAGCGCAGTCTACCGGATCGAATGTAAAACATTTCAAAATTAACAACTACTTATAAATGAAAAATTAGTTAAATAAACATTTTCCAGTGGACCAAATTGTGAATCTAAACCATCCTCGAATCCCCGTGAACTCACACAAAAAATTTCATCAAAATCGGTCCAGCCGTCTAGGAGGAGTTCAGTGACATACACACGCACACAAGAAATATATATATACAGATATATAATTTCAGAAAAATAATTCTAAAAATAAAGATTTTAGAATTCTGAGTTCTGGACCACCATGAAAAAATATTTTTTACCTTATTTAACAACTGTAATGCATTTCGTTCTGATAACTATTAAACCATTTTACTTCAAAATAAAATAAAAATTAAGTATAATTTTTTGTGTTATTTTGGACAAGTGGTACTACTGAATAACGATAAAATTATCAAAATTAATTAATTTTCCAGTAATTATAGCTAAAAAAAAAACTTGCTTTTTTTTTTAATTTTTTTTTATTTCTTTGAACTTCTTAGATGAGATTGTATTACTGTTTTTATATCAAGTGGAAAAGTTCCAAGTACTTGAAAGCAATATTTGGCCACACATTTTATTTTGGATTTTCGATTTCGAAGTAGTTTTGTTTCTGATTATGTATCAGTACAGTTTTGATATTAAATTTGTGATTCCACAAAAGAGGGTTATTAGACGTACTCTACAAAACGGATTCCACAAAAGAGGACTCTAGAAGTTTGCAAATGAACAATTTTTTTAAGCAAAAATAATCATTTAGAAATTATCTATTCTTCTCTTCTATGAGAATGCATTTCCTATTTGTTTACGTTTTTAGCTTAAACAACATGAAAATATAAGGACTGTCACACGTACGACATGAAATATCAACTTCCAAACATGATTTTCGCTCCATTACCGCGACATTTCCTTACAGTTCTTTCTCCGAAATGGTGTGTGTAATTGCTACTTACAAATTACACTGGCTAGAAAAATTTTAAGAATTTCATTTCCCCCCCCCCCCCCTAATAATTTCTCTGTGGAACGACATAGACACATGAAATTAACCTCAAAGGAGCATCGTAATACAACATAACGATAAGTAAAACAACACAGTTACAAAATAAAATGCCAAGTGGTCAGATGGAACATATACAAAAGAACGGAGTACAATTAGTGTGCAGTTATACAGAATTAAAATTCTCGCCACTCAAAGAGATGATCTTTGGGAGGAGATATGAGATCCTCTGTCATTAGTGTTTACTTTGTACTGTTATTCTCATACTTAACATGAGGATTTTTATGACTTCTAATAGCGCAATTGCTCGTCCCACTTTAAGAACTGTTTTCAATTAAAGGGGAATTCCCAATGCATTAACTATTTCCAAGACTCGTCCAATGGAAGCATTTCTTCGCACATATTTCGTGAAATTTAAATTAGAGAAGTGATCAGGCATAAGTATAGGAACAATAGTCATATTTTTAACATTTAACTGCTGTAAGCGGTCTGACAGACCGCGAGTCATTTTTTGTAGAATGCTTCCACCCCCTAAAATATCTCATCTTTGACTTTTATACTAATTTTTCTGATACAATGTTTCTTAAACTTTAAACTGATGTTCATAAATTTGTTTGGCTCAGTATGGACCATGTGTTGCTCTTGCGCCAAAAACCTCAAACCACCCAACCACAGCAGTTAAAGGTTAATCGTGTATCCAAGACAGTAGTGGGATGATATGTGACATAAATATCAATAATCCCGATTTAGAAGCCAATATATTATCATTATAAGATTGAATTGAGTTAGGAAACAAAATTACTTTAACGAAGTCTAGTTCAATTACGTTTCGTGCTTCTCGAATCAGCCTATTTCATCCAAAGACTAAAACTTTTTAACATCAGATACTTTTTACTGAAATGAATGATTTTAGTTTCATGAGTAATATTGGACGTCAGAGTATCTAAAGAAAGATGAAAACATGATATTAGATGCTAAATGCTATTTAAAATAACGATTTTGTGGGAAAAGAGTTTGGGCTTTGGGATGCAAAATGTTGGATTGCTTTGCTATGCTCCCAAGGAGCGCAAAAGATAATTAAATGCTACTTTTTTACTGTAATTACGTTAACTTGATCTAGGAAAACCTTTAATAGTGAAATATAGGATCGTGTTTATTGATACTTATGGTATATTTTATCCCACTATTGCTTTCGATGGAAGGTTAAAAAAATATGAATATCGCCACTATACCTAAGCCTGATCACTCCTCTATTACGTTAAGGCCTCAGTATGCTATTTAGAGTTGAAGGACTTTGTATAACACCCATATACAGGGCCTTATTTCTTTATAAGGCCTGATAGGTCCGTGTCTAGAGCCCTCAAAAAGCCTGAAAAATTCTGAATTATGGTGTGACTATCAATATTCTGTTCAGTGCTCTTGTTCAATGCCAATGACAATATGATAATATATTTTTATTACTATTACTTATTAAAAATATTAATATTTTGATATTAATTTATTCAAAACCGTAATCAAAATTCTGATTGATATTTAAATTACACCAACTACTGGCCCAATCTTGCTATTTTGTGCGTATAATATATTTTTTTTTTTTTTTTAAATCGAGCTCTGGTCATGTATATATTATTTTGTTAGGATCGTCACATTAAGGACCACAAAGTTCCCCTATTTTGATTTTCTAGTTTTGATTGGACTGTTGTTAATTTTTATTAAACCACTCCAAACAACCACTTTGTCAAAACACTAAAAAAAGAAGACTGTAAAGGTAGGTAAAGACCAACAGACAATTTTCTTATTCATTAGAACAAAAAAGGGATTTCTTGAAAATAGAATCTTATGCAAAATTCTGAATCTCTGTTTTTACTATACATATAGGCTACTAGAAGAATAAGATCCAAAATATACTCTTTTTTATACGTTATATGTACAGGGTGTGCCTTGAAGGACTCTCTGATTTTAAATTAAACAACTCAATAACAAAGATTGATAGAAAAATGAAATAAAAAGTATAGTTATTTTGAAAGCTGTAAAAATGTTATACTAAATTTTTCAAAATTAGTCACAAATGTTACCAACAGGTGACGCTGTACACTGTAGTTCTTGTGAATAAAGAGTGATTTGAAGCTCAGAGAGATCAATCTTCAAACAGTTCCACTGTTTAAACACGAAAAAAAGCTAGCGTGAATGTAACGACTGATTTCAGGGGACAAATTTATAACATATTTCTAGAATTTTGCATTTAAAACCCCATCTGTTGGCAACAATTGTAACTAATTTTGAAACTTCCCTTTCAGATTTTTGAAGCTTTCAAAATAACTATACTTTTTGTTTCATACTTCTATCGGTCTTTATTTTTGAGTTATTAAATTTTTAAATCAGAGAGTCCTTCACGGGACATCCTATATTTTCACCTTGAAAATCTGCTGATCAGGAAAGTTTCTCGGACTACGTGCTCAATTCGATCTGGTAGAATATTTTTTAAACATTTTTAAGCCTTTAGTTCGAAAAAAACTAGTAAAAAAATTGTATAATTTTTTTCCTCACACACAATCGAACACTTTTTGTAAAATCTTCAAAGTAAAATTCTTGGTAAACAGAACCATTTTTGAATGGGAAGTAACTTTATATTGATGTCAAATATTACAAGGGCATCAAACAGTAAATGTCAATAGGAACATTTCTCTGTCACATTCTCATGGGTACTCTTTCGTTAGACGGGTACCAGTTGGAGACAAGCTCAAATGCTTACATGTTTAAATGATGCTTAAATGTGTCGCTAAGTCTAAATGTTTTTGTTATAGGGTTGCTCTGACAAACTGCTATAGTAAACCTATAACAAATCGTTATAGGTTTGTTACGGTTTGTTATAGGAATTATAAATGATTTGAAGGTTGTTACTTTGGATGAGTAATCGCTATAATTTTGGCGGTTTTCATCTGGTACACACGTAACGGAAGAGTACCACATCAGGGCATCAAACCATACGAGAAGTATAAGAGATATCTCAAACTAAAGTAAGTATCTCATAATCGATTTTTCCAGTAACTAAATGATACTTAATTGTTCAGGTACCGCTTTCGCTGAGCCCGGTTCTCAGGAGACATCCTCTGTCGTGTTGGACACAGTGGCCAAGCAGTCCAAGCATAAGGGAGACACCATGCCCAAATTCCGATCGAATTCAGCAAAAGTCACGAGTAAAGGACCAGGTCTCAAGAAAGCCATCACACATAAGATGAACTCATTTCAAGTCAACTGCCAAGATGCAGGTACTAGACAATGTTCATTATCCGGTTCAGATTCACTGTAAGGTGCCTCTTGGTGACTTTTTGCAAGTTGGCGATTTAGGCCGAATGTGGCGACCCTTCACCAAGTTTGTTTTCCGTCAAACCTAGTGACCATTTGGATTTGACAACTCTGTGTTTTGACGCCATTTTGGATGAGAATCAATGATATCACTTGCATTACTCGATGAGAATAAGGGTTTTTACCTATCAGAAAATAAAGTTTTTGACCGATTAGTGTCATATACTTTAAACCCATAAAAAATGCAGCATAAAATAGATTTATTACCCATATTGAGACTACCTATCTCGAAATCGAACACATCGGCAATGCAGAACTGAACCGTGGCCACCGTAAAACCTTTCTTTCCCTTATAGACTGAGAGGCGACTGCAATTTTTGGACCTCATCGAACATCATTCTGAATTTTTTATAAAAATTGGAGAAAAGTGAGCAGATTACGAATCCACTGGTCTGCAGTGGCAAAAATGGCCGAAACTGGTCAAAAATCGACTTTCAGTAAGTTGAACTAAATCCAATAGCCAAATGCGCCATAGCTTGCCAAATAATGAGCATTTTTTTTATTTTGATAACCTCACTCTTTAATTTTCAATTAAAAAGGTTACTGACGGTTCGGATGTGTGGGTATGGGTTACGTGCATCTTTCACAAATGAGCCAAATTGGCAATAAACATTACATCACTGATAACGTAACTGATATCTAACTTGGCTTACTTCTAAAAGATACAAGTTTTCCGATCCAGAGATCAGAAATCGTTTGCACTTTTTCTGATTGAAAATCAAAATGCAATGGGTTGCCAGATGAAAAAGTTTGATCTCTTTTTGGCAAGTTATTTCGTATTTGTCTATTGGATTTAGTTCAACTTATTAAAAGTCGATTTTTGATTGGTTTCGGCCGTTTTTGCCACGGCATACCAGTGGATTCGTAATCTACTCACTTTTCTCCAATTTCTATAAAAAATTCAGAATGATGTTCAATGGGGTCCTAAAATTGCAGTCGCATCTCGGACTATTAGGAAAGAGAAGAAATAATTTCACGATGGCCACGAATGAACCCACAATCTTTCAATCATGAACTCGGCGTTCTCACTCATCAGGCCACCAATTTGCTGCTATCATTTGTGACTGTAATTTGTGAGCGATCAGGTACTTTTGCTGATTTACTGATTCTTTATTGCCAGATTCTAAAACTCTTCATTGAAAGTCGCCTTTTGTATGACTTTTCTCAGGGAATTTACTATACTAAACTCCAACTTAACTTGACATCACTAGATGATAGATCTTCACTGTGCTCATAGGTAATTAATCCAATTTAGCGGAGTGAAGACATAATTCTCGCCAAACCTTATAGCCTTTTGTTCTCCTCTACAGGGTTGTGGTTTGGTGAACATTATGCTTTCATGCCGCCAAAATGTATTAAATGCCTATGAGCACAGTGACGATCTACCGTCCAGTGATGTCAGGTTAAGTTGAAGTTTAGTATATCATCGGCAAATGTTGGAAATAAGTTCAGTTACCGAATTGCAGTCAGCAATCGGTAACAGTAATTCGGGTTCGAAAAACTAATCGGTGAAAGTTTACTTTTGTATGACTTTCCTTGACGAATTTTCTGCTATGATAGAAATAATTCATGGCAGATGATAGAAATAAGTTCAGTTACCGATACCGAATGGACAATTCCCGCATTTTTTAAAAACGAGTAAAATTAGTATATATTTATGAAGAATTTCTATCTGATTCCAAATATTTAAACAAAAGTTCTTTGAAAAATTTAGTTATTTAAATATTAAGAAAAGAAAATGCCCCAAAACCCAGCCAAAACCAGTCTGATCAAAACAGTCAACAAAATTCGTGACGTGTAAAGAGATCCCTGCGTTTCTATGGTTATCGTGAGGTTTCTGCCAAATAGTTATCGTTAAAAAAGTTGGCGTTCGTAGACCATCGCCACATTCCGTACAGGTTGGCGTGATTTGCGAGAAACTTTCAAATCTGGTTTCCGCTGCTGCATTTCAGGCCAAGATGTGTGTGATCTCTTTACTTCACGTTCAATTCCAAGAACATGGGTCGTTTTCTCTCCAACCTCTAACAAGGTAATTTTGATCGCAAATTGAAAAAAAAAAGCGCATTGAGCAGAAATTTTTATGTTTATAGCCTTTTCGAAACATTTAGAATTGAATAAAAATTTTTTTAAAAAAATGCGGGAATTGTCCATTGCGGTTACCAATGAATTCGAATGAGATCATTGGCCGAGGAATCGCCATTCAGTTTTTGCTACTAAGGGCAACACACTAAAAATCAGTAAATTTTACTTAATGAGAATATGCTTCTTTCTGTTTAGTAGTAATAATAATAATTACCTTTTACTTAATGAGAATATGCTTCTTTCTATTTAATCGTAATAATAATAATTACCTTTTACTTAATGAGAATATGCTTCTTTCTATTTAGTCGTAATAATAATAATTACCTTTTACTTAATGAGAGTATGCTTCTTTCTATTTAGTCGTAATCCCTTACAACCATTTAAATTTTCTTTTGCAATTCACAGGAAACAACATCTTGTTCGTGTCGCTGTATGGACCCAAGGGTCCTTGCGATGAGCTACACGTCAAGCACACAGGCAGGAACATCTACAACATCACGTACATGGTGAAGGACAGAGGAGAACATATCCTCATAGCCAAGTACGGCAACGAACACATCCCAGGAAGCCCTTTCAAGGTTGAATGCACATAAGCCCTTCCCCCCCCCTAATGAAATTAGAAAACCCTTCTGGAACATACCTTACAATCCAGAATCTTGTAAGAATTCACCCGCATTGCTCGGTCACACCAATTTAGATGAACTTACCCACACTCTTTAGTTACCTCGCAACCTGCTTCTGTGAGCCATTTAGCTGCTCTACAGTGCTCAGAGCGTTGAGATAAATATCCACCAGAGGGCCAACACAGACACTTTTGCTGCCATGTGTTGATATACCTTTTGAAAATTTATACAGGGACTAAATCTGGGTGTTTCCAGTTAAGGAAACATTATTGCCAACAGTCTAGAAAGTGCTCTAGACTTTATAGTGCCGTGCCAAAGCGCTTTTACTGTAAGTGCCAGTCTAAAGCCTCGATATAGATAAACAACTGGTTAGACTGCTTAACGCTGGGAAAATGAAGCCGTTGCCGGATGCAATTGGTGGGATAAAAAATACGGATTGCCGAGGATTGAAAATAAAATTTTGAGTTGTACACAGCAGAAATGTCAATAGTAGACATTAATTAGTAATAATATGCAAAAAAATATATACTCTAACACTTTAGAAGGTTTTTCGCATTCCCATCCAACTATAAAAGTGAACTGTGATTGGTTAATCTTCCCACCAGCTTCGCAATCCCCGGCGCGTTTTTCTCTTTTCATTGACAATGGAGCAAGTCTATCCGGTTGTTTATCTATATCGATGGTCTAAAGTGCCTTCAACAAAGCAACATCGTTTATTGAAATGTGATACAATATTGTTATTTTCTTTGATGTTTAATGGAAATTTGCCTTGAGCGGGACTGTTTTATACTGAGCCACAATTTCAAGAACATCCATCTGACAGCAAAAAGTTTTCATGTTATTCCTTTGGTGGATACGCCCTCAGTTTTTTACTTACAACATTCTGGATGTAAGATATGTATCAGGAAACGAAGGAAGTGTTAAGTGTTTAATTTGTATACCATGGTCCATTTTTGTGAACGTGCTCTGAAAGTAGCAAAGAATCCTATTGAAGTTCCCTAAAAAGACGAGAGTCTGCTTCCTCTCTATAAAATATTTTAAATAATTATTAGTGCACTTTATGTGTTTCCTATTACATTATCGCAAAATACTTCTCTCGTCGCCTTTTTAGATTGAAATATTGTGTCGCTTTTAGGTATAGAGCTTTTTTCAGCCATCGAATTGTGTTCTAAACTCACACAAAGCCAAATATTTAAACAATAAAAAATTTCTAGATGTTTACATTTTATAATTAAGCCTGCCACGTAAGAAACATAATACGTTTTCGAGATCGTGCGAATATTTTATTCAATGTTGTCTTTATTTATTTCTTATCGAGTTTTGTTTGCAATTTACGAGAATCTAAATTAGATCAAAGTGTAAAAACAAAATACATTAAATTGGTAGAATATGGGTATGTGTTATCTTTTAGAAATTAAAGCAACTTGGACTGTACTTTGTACGCAATACTATTTACATAATAAAGATCCTCTTCATTATATGTCTGATTTCTTTTTAGATTTGTCATTACACCTACATGGCCAAATGTTTTTTAAATTCATTTATTGAATAATATTAAGAGTTATACGTTACAATCTTTTATCCCAATGCATATTGATACAACTACTTTCTATAAAACCTTGAAATTTGGCGAGTTGGTACAAATGATCACTTAATGAAATGACATTAATTGTTTTCATTTAATGTCCATCTATTATAAATGAAATTAAAATAGCAAAAGACAAAACCAGGTGGATCCACTGCATATGCATTGAAGTAATGATCTCAAATATAAAATAAAAATATACACGCTATTTTCAAGCTTTAAATTATCTCATTTCATTAAATGGTTGATTGGTTGGTTTCAGATTATCTGGCGCCTTCAGCAACACGAGGGCTATAATGCGCCGAAACATTCGTCATTAGACAAGCCAACATACATTTACAAACACCCATGCCAACACGGGACTCGAACCCGCAACCTCGCGGTCTAGAAGCTAGCACGCTAACCACTATACCGTTTGGTCGGCCATTTCATTAAATGATAATTTTCGTACCTACTTGCCAAATTTCTAGGTTTAATACAAATTAGTTTCTAGATGTACTGGTCCAGAAGATTGCAACATAGCGAGTATATTCTCTAGAGACATGAGCTTGCAAGGAGTTATTTTTCACTCCCCTCCCACTCCCTCTTTTTTTGGATCAAATAACACAAAAATAATTGACCTTAAAAAAAAATTTATTGAACAAAAAATTCAAATGTGTGTCCATTTAAGTGGACGCCTTGTCTGTAGAGGATATGGAATTATCCTTAGTAGAACTTCCTCTTAATTGAATATTTAGTGTGAAAATTTAGTGCAAATTCAACAATCCCGTTACATTGTTACTGATATGTATGAAACCTAACTTCTAAAGCGTCTCGAGCCAAAAGGTAAGACTTTTACTTACAATATGATACATAGTACAGGAGATATAGGCAAAAAATAGGCTATAGGTGGTACTAATTCCCACAAATGCGGCGATTGAATTTTTGAGCTCGTGGAGGATATCTTTTTGAAATACTAAAAGTCTAGAAAAATCTGAGCGTGCAAAGTGCGTTTTTTGGCCGCCATCTTGGATTTTTTTTGTAAAAATCATAAAAAGTCATGTGTGGTATCAAATTACAGAAAATTTTATGCTAAAAAAGATTATCATTTTGGTTTTAAAAAGTACAAATAATTAGCAAAATAGTGACCAAAAAATAAAAGCTTATGCAGTGTTAAAAATCCTTTTTATTAATAAATAATAAAATAGTTTTATAATACGAATGCATCATGCATTTCGTCAATATTTTTTATCTTACATAAGAAAAAAGCTATATCTATTACTATTCTTTTGAAATACATTCTTTCAGTGCACTATTTGTGCAATCTCTACCAGAACAGTTACAACCTATCTCGGTACTTTCCAAGCCATTACGTCGACACGTACATCTACCCCTACCACACGGTTCATTTGTATACGTTTTCCATGTGCAGCGGACCTTGTTGGACAATAACTCTGGTGCAGGGCTCATTTCACACGTTATGGGCTGTAGTTAGTCTCCTACTTTTTCCAACCCTGCACTTTACAATATTAGTGTTCATAGTTTTCCCAACAATAACATTGTAAATGTAAGCGGAGAAGATAATAAACAGCAGCATCTTCTGTAGGTGGCAGTCTTACCATATTAAATTCACTTCCACCGTACAATGATATCAATGCTTTGGTACCAATATCTGTAAGTTCTTTTCTGATCCAAACAGAGTAGTACAAATATTAAATTCCTTACATTTCTAAAAATGTCTATGTGCTGCCTATTTACTCTTACCAAATAAAGAGCTTATGATATCGCATCTAGTTAAAGCATGTGAAAAGAGAATAATTTTGTATCCCTTATCCTAAGCACGTGTTGCACCTTTAATGTTACGTTTTTTTATCGCCGGAAGTAGGAGGCAAACAAATATTTTGTGTATTATGGTAAATCAAACGTACAAAGATATCGGTGTCCTCAGCAACAACTGTTACAAGCATTTTTTCTGCTAAGGTCAGTGCTGTTTTCACTATAACTGTATCAGTATCATCTGTTGCATGAATCGCAGTGTGACCATTCTCTTCCATGTGTTTTTAAAGCCTTGTAATAAAGGACTATTTACTTTTTTTTATTAGAAAAAAAAGGGTCCTTTGCCAAATAAAAGTGGATAGCTCTCGGTAAATTTCACTGTTACTGATGATTGTTTTGTGCGTATCTGATGCTCTATATCCTTTGTACTGGAGATGATATAGCCACAAAATACTATTGTCACTACTTGATATTGCTTATAACAAAATGATTGCTATATAGTTGTAATACATTTGAAAATTTCCCAGTTTTTGGCCATGGTTCAGTGAAATTAACAGAGAGCTCTCCACTTCTTATTGGCAAAGGACCCTTTCTTTCCAATAAAAAAATATTCAGTCCTTTATAACCATGCTTGGAAAACACTTAGATGAGAATGGCCACATTGTGATTCATGCTACAGATGATACTGACACAGTTATAGTGAAAATAGCACTGACCTTAGCATAAAAAAATACATGTAACAGTTGTTGCTGAATACACCGGTGTCTTAGTACTTTTGATTTACCATAATACTTGTGCAGTCTTCTACTTCCAGCGATAAAAACCGTAATATTAAATCGGTGCAACATGTTCTTGACGATAAGGGATGCAAAATTATTCTCTTTTCACATGTTTTAAACGGATGCAATACCACAAGCTCTTTATTTAGTAAAAGTAAATCGACAGCATATAGACGTTTCTGTAAATTTAAGGAATTTATTATTTGTGCTAGCTACTCTGTTTGGATCAGAAAATTCTAACATAAACGAATTCACAGATATTGGTATCATTGTACGGTGGAAATCCAAAGACTGAGAATCTGAACCTACTACGATAAAATATCTACTTGAAAAAAATCACAACTGCCAAAAGTGAATTTAATATTGCAAGATTGCCACCTACAGAAGATGCTGCTGTTTACCATCTTCTCCGCGTGCATTTACAATATTATTGTTGGAAAACTATGAACATTAATATTGCCAAGTGTGGGGTTGGAAAAAGTAGGAGACCAACTACATCCCATAACGTGTGAAATGAGCCCTGCACCAGAGTTATTGTCCAACAAGGTCCGCTGCACATGGAAAACGTATACAAATGAACCGTGTGGTAGGGGTAGATGTACGTGTCGACGTAATGGCTTGGAAAGTACCGAGATAGGTTGTAACTGTTCTGGTAGAGATTGCACAAATAGTGCACTGAAAGAATGTATTTCAGAAGAATAGTTATAGATATAGCTTTTTTCTTATGTAAGATGAAAGATATTGACGAAATGCATGATGCATTCGTATTATAAAACTATTTTATTATTTATTAATAAAAAGGATGTTTAACGCTGAATAAGCTTTTAGTTTTTTGGTCACTATTTTGCTAATTATTTGTACTTTTTAAAACCAAACTGATAATCTTTTTCAGCATAAAATTTTCTGTAATTTGATACCACACATGATTTTTTATGATTTTTACAAAAAAAATCCAAGATGGCGGCCAAAAAACGCATTTTGGAAGCTCAGATTTTTCTAGACTTTTAGTATGTCAAAAAATTATCCTCCACGAGCTAAAAAATTCAATCGCCGCTTCTGTGGGAATTAGTTCCACACAAAAACCTATATCTCCTGTACTAACAGGTCACTTCAAAACAACAACAACAAAGCCAGAGCTGAGTTAAGCTTGGCGTCCACTATCGCTGAGCAGAGCAGAGCGGAGTGCATTAGAGCCAATTACAAGGCTGTCGACGTTCATTGTAGCACGAGGCTCGTGCAACAGTAGACGTTGGCAGCCTTGTAATTAGCTCTAATCCACTCCTCTCTGCTTTGCTCAGCGATAGTGGACGCCAAGCTTTATGCTTTTCGATGATTATTACGTTTAGGAACTTCCAATCTAAAGCAAACACATTCACTAAAATTCAAAATTGAGTTATGAATTGGTTATTTGTTTTCAACCTTATCCCTATTACTATACCAGAAGACAACTTACCCTGAGCTCTCTGAATACCCTTCAGCGATGAGTGAACCGGTTTTACTAAGCCCCTGATTGGCTGATCGAAACGATGTGTGGTCGATTCGTTAAAACTTGAAGTATTCGTGGTTAGGACAGTAAAATATAAATTAAAATTTAAACTAGGCATCCATCAGTACGGAAGAAGTTCGTAGTCCAAGTCAGACAGTCTTAACCAAAGATACTATAATAACCCTTTGGGTTAAAGATGGCAAGCTTCCATAGAGATAATGTAAAATAGTTGAGAGCACATGACGTCATTGCAGGGTTTCTACATTGGCAAATTTGTCGCTCTTTTTGGTTTCACTTGGCGATAAAATTTTATGGTTTCCCAGAAATCTTTTATCCAAAAAAAGGAACAAATCTGCCTAGCTCATTAGACTTTCTCTTGAAAAATTTACACATTCAACCAAATTTATGTTAATTTATATTTTAAGGTAAAATAATTGAATACTTTTTAAAAAAATATTAATATTATATTGAACCACTATAGAAAAAGTTCCATCCTGTAATGAAATACGAATTCTAATATTAGATTTAGGTTTTGTACAGCATATTTCCAGTACTGATGAACTTTTAGTATGTTTCCGTAAGAAATATGAACATCAAGAATTAACAAAATTACTATTCCTCGAAATTCCAAATATAGTCGAAATTGTAAAATTCTTCTCGGGCTAAATTGCGCCGCATTCAAAACGTGGTGGAAAAGTTCGTAAAAACAATGGTTGTATAACAACGGACTCAACGGATCGTAATTTCAGGAACTGGCTGTAGTCAACACTTAGAAAGAAACTCTCTAGATTGCGTTACTGTAGTTCGCTTGGAGATCACCAGCTTGGGTTAATTTAAAGGTTTTTTTTCTCCTGAATTGTGCTTTGAGGCAACAGGTTTGCTATTTATTAAAGTCTTGTTCATATACCGTAGATATTCTATCTTCATTTGTAATTGTAATCTTTATTTAAGGAATTTAGTAAAATACATTTTACTTTTAAACTAATAAATTTAGATGTAGCCCGGCTGTACCCCACGAGAAACACTTTAGCTTTCCACCTTGATATCGGGTATGTGCCTTCAAACGGAAGTAGAAGGGTTTACGCACCGCATCATGCCGTAAAAAAGAATGGGAGCAGTCTTGCCCTAAGTGACATAGATATTATAGTCTCCTTCCCTTCCACTTAGACTAAACCGGTCTTATCGTATCATTTTAACCTTTAACGGTTCTATAAACACGGGTTCAGTCATGTCTCCATCTGTTAGCGCAATGCAAAAAGAAAGCAAAATTTAAAAACACAAATTCCAAACAAATTTGCCTAAAACAATAAGAAACCATATTTGTGGGAATGTTAGATAGTAGGCGGATCTGACGTCACTCATATATTCCTTATTGCATTGTGACGTCACTTTGCAAATCAAACTGAAGTGAAAGCCAATTTACATTAAAAAGTAAATATCATAACAAACTAAACATAAAATCTAAATAAAAATCACTGGTGAGTGTTTTTTAGGTTTTAAATTTTGTAAATTGTTATCCGGTACCCCTCCTCCCAAAAAACATAAATCTTCATTAAAAAAATTCTAATTTTGCGGGTTGCTTGAAGTGAATCGTTATGAATTATATAAAACCCCTTTGAAGTGTTTTTTATATCCATTTTATAAAAGAATCACTCTTGATCAGAGTCATTAAGAATCGCATGTTGTTTTAATATTGATTATGATTTTTAGTAAACAGTGACGAATGGAGAGGTTTACATTTAACAGTTGACTTTTTGTGTGTGGACTCGTAATTTATGATTTTTGTATTACGTTAAGTAAACCTCTTTGGCCTAAAACTGCCTCTCAGGAAATTTATAACCAATAAATATATAATAATTTCTCAAGTATTTTTTTTTTTTTTTTTTTTTTTGTTTCGTAACCGTTTAGAATTTTGCCTTCTTTTTGCAGCTCGTATCATGTATAAATTGATGCTTATCAAATAGTCCAATGTCCAGTTCTGCCAAACTTTGTTTGGCTGGAGCAGTAGGTGTTGCCTCTGCTATGATTGGTTATGTGCACTTCAAGCAAGAATGGGAACGAGATAAACTCCATCAAGGTGTAATAAAGGACATTGAAAGACAAAGGATTAAGAAACTTGGAGTAACTCCTAAAAATAATATAAATGTGTCTGATTCATTATGACAAATATTTCCAATGATATGTTAAAGTCTCTTATATGTAAGATATTCGTAGAAAAGTGAGTGAATTGTTTTAAATCTACTGTAAATAGTGGTAAACTTGAATAAAGTTTTGCATGCATCATAATAATGAATTTTTAACATCCCATGTCTTCAGTGCTTTTAAATTTTCCTGGTACTTGTGTATTATTACGCGAGACATCGCAGCAAAAACCTTAACAACTGAAGCCCACTTTTTGGAACAGATGTAGTATATTACGTTTGGAATTTTTTTTCATTTGACGCTTAGAAAATTTGTCAAAATTAAAAACACAGTAACTGAAATAACAAACTAAATTAAAATATAACTTAACATTGTCAGAAACAGCATTTATCTGGAAATAAAATCACGCAAAAAATGTCCTGTACTACTATCTGTACCCACTTTTTTTTTTTTTTAAATCCTTCATTTTAACTTCAATTTTGTTTATTTGTGGTAGGCAAGTCTTTAGAGGTCTAATTGATTACAGCCACCCAATTGAGTTGAAACATTAGATACTAGACAGATGCTCATTCCTGATGACAAGTACTTAATGTTTTTGAACTTGTTTTCCAGGCTTTAAAAGTGCTTGAAAATGCTTCGAGGTCCTTAAAAGTATTTGATATCAATCAATTTTTCAATTAAGTTAAGTTTAAAATTGAGAAGTAGTTAAGGGACTTTTCTAAAAGGGGAGATTCAAGGTTACGTAAATAATAAATGAATTATTAGCTGCGGTATTTACTAAAAACCAAAACATATAAATCCACCGTTTAAGAGACCTTCTTGCTATGCTATCATAGTACTTCCTATTTTGATTGACGAGATCTACTCCTTCCATATTCTTATTATATTTAGCATATTTCAATATTTTTACTTTTATTAAAACTTAACATATTATTGAAAATTCCTGTAACTTTTTGGGTTGAATTTCCTTTTTCACTGCACTCTTCCTCATTGAAAATTAAAGAGCCGAGGGTTAGCACATAAAGTAGAATACTCTTTATTTGGCAAGTTATGTCATATTTCGCAATCGGATTTAGTTCAACTCATTCAAAGTCGATTTTTGAATTGATTCGACCATTTTTGCTCCTGCAGACCAGTGGAATCATGATCTATTAACATTTTTCTACATTCTATAAAAATTCAGAACGTTTGATGGGATATCTAAACTTGCAGTCACTTCTCAGAGTATAACCTCCTGTGATATTTGGTTCCAATTACTTTCAATGGTTCCTTTGGTAAGGATGCTACCATGAGTTTAATCAAATATAATCCTGTGTTTCGCAGAGCTTCCATCTGTAATAGTTCTCGACTCAAAATTAAAAAAATATTCTTTTCTTTTATTATATAAAAATAAGAATAATATTGTTGAATAAAATGATTTTTTTTTTTCTATCGTAAGTTGAACTTGAAATATATTTAAGCTTTTGTTACATGATAACTATATTTCAGTCATGCTATTTTGAAATTGTTTTTCTCAGTGATGGATTTTTGTCTCTTTTTTTAGTTTAATTTGATAGGATATAACTTAAAACTACTAGTTATAAATATATGAAACTTTCCACTATTATTTTTCATATTTATTTCTTTAATTTGTTTTAAGGAATTGTGTATTTCGATTTTTTTTTTTTTTTTTTTATAAAGTTTATAGTTTTGCACAAAATATTTAAAAAAAAAAATTCTAAATATTTTTTTGAAAAACCATGAAGACAATTTATGATATGAATTATAAGAAGTAATTTGATGCAAAAATGAAGTGATTTTGAATAGAAGTTTTTTGAATATATATCAAAGTTTAGAAATGTCAAAATTTTAAAGTTTTTTATTTAAAAAAAAATTAAATATGAAATAGTTATTTCAGTTTCAAGGCATAATACAGTACTGCATAAAAAATGCCAGAAAAATAATTCTAAAAATAAATATTTTAGAATTTTGAGTCCTGAACACCCTTAAACACCAAAAACATAGGGAGAAAACCAAATTTAAAGCAAACAATCACATTCATTCAGAAAAGACCACCCCCTTATGTCTGTTTGCTGTTGATACTTCCAATATAGGTATTACAGTGTTACATCGTATATTAGTGCGAATAGCATAAAAAGCACTATTTAAAATGATTCCCGGTTATATTAACTGTCTTCAAGAAAGCAATAATTAAAAGAAAGTGTAGATGCAACTATTCATCACATTATTACAAATCTTAAATTTTTTGTTATGAAAAATCAGTAAAAGTTAACTTGGAGGAAAAATATATCTGAAAGTTCAGTTTGAAAACTTAGTTACAATTTGCAATAGCTTTACAGTAATAAACATATAAAATAAGCAAGGATTAAGAAGATAAAAACTGTTTTTTTGCAACTTTTATTTCAGTTTATTTTTAAGACAAATTTGAAGTATTCACTACAAATTAGAAATGCATTGATGTTAATTCTGATTGAAAAAGTTATTTTTATTGTAAAAATACTTTCCATAAACACACATGTAGTTTGTTAGTTTAAATAAAAAATAACAAAATTATATCACAGTAAACAATGATGCAATTATTGTACAATATTATTACTTCCACTTTTTGAATTTGAATACATACATTGATACTACAATGTTACAATATAAGGACTCAAATGAGTTTAATAATCTTTAAAAAAATTTATAACATTAAATTAAATACAAAGGTATGTACTTAAAGATGTAGAAACATAACTTTTACATTAGAAATCATTTTTCGTCAACTTTTGAAAAATAATGAAACATTACTAGGTTATTAAAACAATTACTAAAAACAGACTTATTTAACAACACTACTTAAACATTCATACAAATTACGTTTGAACAATAGGTAAAAGAATGAGACGAGCATTTCAATATTCCTGAGCTAATTTTTTTACATTACATAAATATAACAAAAATATGTATACTAATTCCAAGGAGAATGGCTTGAATTTGCTACCTTTTTTAATTTTCTCCAAGCAATCACAAGTACACTTACAAAATTTGCAATTGGAACGATCGCCATGAAGAATTCTTGTTCAAGATTACACTTGCAAAACCCACTAGCCTTTGCAGTTATGAGGAAGTCCTAGTAAGGATCATTCCCTATACTCGCTATGCTACATTCTTCTAGCCCAGTGCATTTAGAAACTACTTTCGAAAAAATTTAGAAATTTGGCGAGTAGGTACCGAAAAGATCACCTAATGAAATGATATAAATTGTTTTCATTTAATGTCTATTAACAGGGTTCCCACTCAAATCACAGAATGAAAATCAATAACTTTTCAGGACCTAATTAATGTTTTTAAAGATCTTAAAAAATTTGTTTTCAGGCATGTTTGTATAAAAAAAATTTATAAAGTATATTCTACCAAAACAGTTACAAGTTGCCGCATGTGTAATACAAACATGTCAGAAAATTCCGATATAATGAGGATAAGTGGCGGACATGAGGGGATAGCAAGTCAGAGTTGCATTTTTGTAAATTTTGAAGTTGGTCAACATACAAAAAAATTAAGGACTTTTAAGGACCTCCAAGCATTTTCAAGGACTTTTAAGCACCTCTAAGCATTTTCAAGGACTTTTAAGCACCTCTAAGCATTTTCAAGGACTTTTAAGCACCTCTAAGCATTTTCAAGGCCTTGAAAACAGGTTCAAAAATATTAATGACTTTCAATGACTGTGGGAACCCAGATTAATTAAAAAAAAACAAAATCAGGTGGAGCCTCTGTATATGCATTGACGTAAGGATTTCAAATATAAAATATATATTTGATGTTATTTTAGAGTTTTTAATTTATGTCATTTCATGAAAGGATCTTTTTTGTACCTACTAGTAAAATTTCTAGGTTTTATACAAAGTAGTTTCTAAATGCACTGGGCTAAAAGATTGCAACATAGCGAGTATAGGGTTGGTTTGGTTTAGAATTTATTTGGCGCAAAGGCAACTCAAGGGCCAAACTGCGCCAAGCGAGTATAGGGAATGATTCTTACTAGGAATTTCTCTTATATGGCTTCTACTAGAACAACTTTTTATTGTTCATTGAGAAAACTTGACTATACTGTTAAAGCCCATGTATTGGGCTTAAATGCTTTTATCAAGAGTAACGAGTGGGAAGAAATTGAAGGCCTGAAAGCAAAAGGGTCTAAGTGACTTTTCTTAACTTTTGAGAAAATGCACTTTAGAGTTTCTTATTTATATTAAATTCTATGAAAACTAGTAATATCTTCATTCCAGAGGTTAGTATTTGAACAACACTTAATTTTCATACAAATTTAATATAAATAAGAAACTTTAAAGTGTATTTTCTCAAAAGTTAAGAAAAGTCACTTGGACTCCTTTGTTTCTCAGGCCCTCAATTAATTGTATAAGCATTCATCGCAGTACTAAAATTGAATAGCCATATAATTGTTCAAGATTAAGGAAGACATGTGTCGAGTTTGATGCGAGGCTAGAAAAAGCAAATTGGTAAATGGTTGTGAAACAAAGGCGCTACCTTTTTAATTTCTTTACCATTTAAACAAAATACAGCTTTATGTTCAACCCGTTATTACTACAGTAGAGTCCTGATTATCCGAGTTAATGTGGACCAAGACCAACTCGGATAACCGAAAAACTCGGTTAAAGCGAAAATTAAAAATAAAATAAATCGTATCGGTTTAAATGTATGTTTTGACAAGTAAAAAGTTATACTATAGGTAAACCACATGCAATTAATAATATATAGTAATGAATAAAGAGTTATCTTACTTAAGACCTTGAGCGACGCGATAGGAGGAGCAGTGTCATACAATGAAAAGGAATGTAAACATTTTGTTTTCTTGAGTGTTTGAGAGATCAAGTACCAATTTTTTCCGGTACTAGTTTTGACAAAGGAAAATATCAGGGGTAAAAAAAAATTAAAGAAATATTATCTGGCTCGGTTAAAGCGGAAACTCGGATAATCGGGGTTTTACTGTATTTAGTTCTCAAATACATTGTCTTTGATACATTGCTTGTACAAGTGACGTAGAAATTCTCTTAAATGAGTACTTAAACAGCTCATATATACAGGGATGAGAGTGATCAGAGAGCACAAAGGAGGAAATCCAAAAATTCATTAAAAAAGCAAAGTGGAAAGGACGATACCCAAAAGTTTGTCAAATAAAGCTCATATTTTTCTCAAAACATAGTAATTGAGTATTCTTCAAATTTCAGTTATAAAAAAGATCAGGAAAATGCCATCCATATAAACTACAAATAAAGTTGTCTAAATTAAAAGGTGCATAAAACTATAAAATTTGCTGCTTGTATAAGTACTGGGATTTGACATAATAACATCGCCATTTGCAATCAATCACAGTACGAAGTGTATCCCTGTCGTAAGGAACTTGTGAAGTAATCTGCGAGGAAAGGGGAGCGAAAAGGGAAAATCTTTTGTTCAGATATAAGGAAAAGTATACTTTTTGCAGGAAAAACTGGTTCATGTGGATCCTCGAAACAGGGACAAAAATGAGGAAAATGTTGCATAAAAAGCAAAAAAGGAGGAAATTCCTCCAAAAGGAGGAAAAATATCATCCCTGTATATAGTTGTCTTTGAGACCATTTATTTAATAACTTAGGTTATTGAAAGGTTTTTTTTTTTTTAAGATAAACAATGCACATAATAATGTACAGTTTAGGGTTAAATATAAATGTAAAAATTTTCAATCAAAAGTATTTTGATTCAAAGAAGTCTTACAAAGACTTAGTTTTATGAAAAAGTACTTTATCAAGACTTTTTAAATTAACAAAAGGAACTTGTTTAAAAAAATAATGAAAGTGACAAGAAAATTTCACCGTGACACTTTGAATCATACAAAAAGATAACTTATTTATTATTGCTTATTTTAGGAGTGAAGGTAATTTTTTTTCCCCTCTTGCATGAAAACATTAACTTTGCAGAATGAAGCTTCTATTTCGAAATTAACTTTCTTCATAAACACACTATGAAAATTCCCATGCAATGGCAGTAACATTTTTATTCATATAATTCTTTTATTTCGCAAAAAGCTTATTTTCAAAGTCATTGGTGACAAACAATACAATTCACTCTACAGAGTGATAAGTATTAATTTTGTATGAAACAGGGCTTGCTGTATTTATTGATTGTCTTTAAGAAAAAAAAGGGATTTCCCAAAACATGCTCGGTCCGACATGCAACAAATACAAATTTTGCACACAGAAAATACAATCTGCATTTTCAATTGTGTATCATCTTAATTATTAGAAAAACTGCTAGGAACTAAGAAACTGAACCATATTTTAATAAATATAAATATTTTTCGAAGTTTGGAAGAAGAATATTTTAATAACAATCTTCATTTTCAAACCAACATTGAAATCATTCAAGAGGCATTAAAAACAAACATGTCGGATTGTGATAGTAACTGTCACCAAAAGGCTAAATCTGCATGTTTGTTCCACTGTGACACATCAGGTCCAGATACCATACATGTATAACTTAGTAATTTAACGACTGAAATCTTCCCATGTTAACCCATTAAAGACGATTTTGAAATAATTAAAAACAATAACGTTTTATCCTATTTCTTGTATATTTAGATCATTTAAAATATATTTAGAATTTTTCAGATTTTTTTGAAAAATTATTTTTATGATCCACAATTGCAATTTATTAGCAAAGAAAAAACTAATGTCAATTGGCAAATTTTTTTACCAATATTCGTTAATGGGTTAAGGTTTCTCAAAAAAAAAAAATTCAATTTAGATTTTTAATGAATAAGAATGTCACCAAGTTAATGAGAAAACTAGTCACTGCATAACTTCCTGTTTTTAACTTCCCAAAAGAGTTACTATTTAACCTCACCCACCCGGTTGACTTTTATGTAATCCTGCTGATCTTTATCAAGACCTTCACACTTGGGCACGACCTATGTCCAGAGCACTTATAGTTTAGGCTAATAGTTTGGTCATCAGTTCTAGTAGTCCAAGAGGCGACTGTAAATTTAGGCACTCCATCGAACATCATTCTGAATTTTTTATAGGATGTGGAGAAATGCTAATAGATCATGCTTCCACTGACCTGCCGAGGCAAAAATGGCCGAACCTATTAAAAAATCGACTTTGAATGAGTTGAACAGCATTCAATTCCCAAATGTGATAACTTGATAGATAATAAGCACTTTTTTATGTTGTAACCTACTGCTCTTTAATTTTCAATGCGCAAGTGTGCAGACGATATTTATTCACCGACGAAAAATACTTCCCGCGTTTAAAAGTGAGCCAAGTTGGCGATAAATGTTATGTCACTGTTGACGTAATATTTAATGCCAACTTGGCTGACTTTTTAAGATGAAAGATCTTGGCGTCACAAAGGACAAATTGTCTGCAACCTTCTTAATTGAACATTAAAGAATGGTGGGTTACCACACAAGAAAAAGGACGTTCATCTTTTGGCAAGTTATAACACATTTGACAATCAGATTTAATTCAACTCATTCAAAGACTATTTTTGTAAATTTCGGCCATTTTAGCCTCGGCAGACCAGTGGATTCATGATCTACTAACATTTAACTACATTCTATAAAAGATTCAGAATGATGTTCAATGAGGTACCTACACTAGCAATCACCTCTTAGTCTAGAATAGTTCTGGTTGAATTTTGTATGGGAGATCTTTTGCCATATTGCTTGTCTAAGGTTAGTAGTCTCCTCTGGAAAGATTCGCCTCAGATGAATAGAGTTTTCAAACATTTTTCTTCAATTGGGGAAAAGCATTGTAGACTTGCAATATATGTGGCAAACTGATTTTCTAGCGATTTTAGACATTATCTTAGTAAAATAAAATCATTAAAAAATATTGTATCCTGTCCATTTCTACAACACAGATCGATTATAACCTTTTCCTCTTTTGAAATGAACATTATTAAAAAATTTAATGTTACACAAGTTGCTTCGAGTACAATTGCATATCGGATTCTGTGGCAAAACAAAGCACAACCCTAAAAATTAAATCCTTTTTCTAGTAATTTGTTTTTACCAAGTAAAAAAATTTCACGATTAGATAACTCCATTTTAGCTTCAATACTACATCAATATTGTATAAGAATCTTCTACAAAGGCTAAGGTCATAATTCCCAAACAAAGCAATGTCAAATGAAAGTATCCATACCAACCCATATCAAAATTCAATTTGAAGTTATCCAAACTATCCAATTGTTAAATCTGAACTATATATGCTTAAGTCATGTATTATCAACTTTAAGGCCTTGATAAGGTACAACGGATTAAGTAGAGTTCTAAAATCGTACTACTTTTATTGTAACTCTATGGGAAATTTACTTCTTAGCTTTAAATAGCGAAATTAGAACTTGGTATCTGAATATGAGGTACCCTAAAGGAAATGTCTATTTTTCTTTTTTACCGTCACAATCCAGCTTGTTTAATGCTAGAATAACTATAGATATATAATTTTCTAGTTAGCTAGAATGTTGCAAATTACTTAGCATGCTATACACTCATTTTCCTCATTTGTTTCTTAAAACATTGTTATTGGTTACTCTCCGTGTCAAAGTATAGATTTTTTAAATTATAAGGATTTAATAATATATAAGTATTGAATAACAATACAAAAACTCACTCTTTTCCAGTGTTTTTAGAAATTAAGAAAAACAAATTAGGAGTTTCTAATGACTATAATCAAACCTCAAAAATAATTTTGAGAACCTAAATAAAAGGATATTAACTTAAAATTTTGGGAAACTGTTTTTACAGACATAATTTTGAGATTATATGTGTATTTTATAGCGCATGTCATATAGAACAATTTAAGTTAAGTGCTTCATTTAGACTTGAACAAGTATTAAAATTGTATAATGTTATGGGTGTTGGAAAGAATTTGAAAAATTATGGATGCTGGCTTGTTTTCGACATATAAAGTAAATGCCAGAAAAATTACAAAGTAGCAAAACTTTCATAAGTAACTTGCCTAATGATATCGAGTAAAAAAAACTATGCTTTGTAGAAAAACATTAATATGGCATGACGCAAATCAATTCTCGATTGTATTAAGAATCTTTCAATTGTGCATTTTCCTTTGATATTTCTAATTAGAAACACACACAAACAAGCATTTTTTTTTATGTCAATTATTCTCCCCACAAATGTAATTCCATATTTAGAATTGAATTTCTTATATTACAGTTTTATGCATTCCCTATTTTATTGTATACTCTTTTTGACACCAACACAAGCCCCTTGGTATAGACAAGTCAACTTTTCAACCAGTTATAAAATAATATAGTTCAATCACTTAGTGCACCATTTTTCTACATTTCAGGTTTGCACGAACTAGTTTATTCTTTATCACACTATATTCTGAATAGTAAGATTGAAAAAGTAAATTGCAAACATGTTTATAATAAGATAAATGTAAAATCTATAAATTTTGATTGCAAGACATAAAGATTGACTTTACAAGAAAGCTTGCTCTAAGATTAGTATTTGAAGCCTTTTTTTTACTACAGTAATTGCTGACTTATTTGCCAAACGTGTTTCTTGGGAATAAAGTTATTTTGACTAAAAAATGAATAAATGGGACATGTTAACAATCAATTCTAGCAGTGGTTTCCAACCAGTGTTTAAAAAGCATTAAATTATATTTTTTAATAAATTATTTAAGTAAACTAAAGGAACCTTTCCCAGAATAGCATGAATTTAAATTAACTCATAAAAATAACAAAACTTTTTTTATATATACAAATTCTATTATCGTCAAAGCTTAAATATAAATAATCTATAACTTGGGGGTAAAAACAGTTAAAATGCAAGAGAAAAAAAGGAAAATATAAAAAGCATTATTTTGAAGTACAAAAATAGCTGAATAAAATGGACAAATCCCACATTTTTTTTATTTCAATTCTAAATGTTTCAAAAAGGCCATAAACACAAAAATCTCTGCTCACTGTGCTTTTTCTCGATTAGCAACTTAAGTTTACCTGTTAGACTTTGGCGAGAAAATGATTCATTCGGCTCAAATTGAATGTGACGTCACTTGATCTGAAACAACTTGACTCGAAAGGCAGTAGCAGAAATCAGTTTTGCAAGTTTCTCGCAAATTGCGCCAATCTGTACAGGATATGGCAACTGTCTACCAAACCAAAGGCAACTATTTGGCAGACACTTCATAATAACCATACAGAACGGATGGATCTTATGACGCTACAGCTATAGTTGAGTGTTTTGATCCGACTAGTTTTGAGGCATTTTCTTTTCTTAGTATTTAAATAACTAATTTTTTAAAGAACTTTTGTTTGAATAATTGGAACCAGAAAGAAATTCTACATAAACATTAAAGTAATTTCACTCGTTTTTAAATAATGCGGGAATTGTCCATTGTGTACAAAGGGGGGTTTTAGGCAAATTTAGTTTAATGAAGTTTTGTCCACTAAAAATAATAAAATTGTAGAAAAGGCGTAACTTCTCTGAGGAAAAAAAGTGGAAATCTGTGTAAAAGCAGAAGATTTTCATAACTACGCAATACAGGCAGAACCATTTTATCAAATTTAACTGAACTTTTGACAATGCCTTATAGTAATTCTGAAACTTATATAAATAAGGATTTTATAACCTGATCTTAAAAATAAAATAAACTAGCAATTATATTCAGTTAAGTTTTTGAATAGCAGCATCAGTCTAAAAGTAAATACTTAGTTGCATATGTAATTCATTAGTTGCATGCATAGTTTCTGAGAACACTTAATAATTATATATAAAACACCAATATTATGAAAGTAGTAAGATTATTATTCTTAAATATAGGGTTGTTTTCTTTAACAAACATAAAAGTACGCTATCCATATTATGGAAAAGAATTCAGCATAGACTTAAGATAATCTTAGTAAAAAATAAGTTTATCACAGTTATTTTACAAAATTATGAATTGTGTGTATAAATCCGATTATATTTATAGTAGTGACTTTCCTGTAGTTGAAATATTTAATGACATTTAATTGTTAGATTGTAAACTACTTTTCAAGTTATGTTTCAATTTATAAATGCTTTTTAAATATATCATTGACATTAAGTGCAGATTTTTAAAAAATTGAAATATTTTTTACTAAAAAAGAAAATGATATTTTTGGAAAAACGTGAATTATTTATATATTCCACAATGGACAATTCCAGCATTGTTTTTATTAAATTCTAAATGTATCAAAAAGGCTAAAAACACCAATAACTTGGCTTGAAACGCAGCAGCGGAAACCAGTTTTGCAAGTTTCTCGCAAATCAAGCCAACCTGTACAGGATATGGCAACTGTCTACCAAACCAAAGCCAACTATTTGGCAGAAACCTTATGATAACCATAGAGAAGATAAGGATGTCGCGACATCACAGCTATAACGTACGGTTTTTATTAAACTGCGTTTATACGAGGTTTTTGGGAATTTTCTTTTCTTAATATTTAAATAACTAATTTTTTTTTAAAGAACTTTTGTTTGAATATTTGGAATCAGAAATAAATTCTTCATAAATATAAACTAATTTCACTCGTTTTTAAAAAATGTGGAAATTGTCCATTGTGTACAAAGAGGGGGTTTTAGGCAAATTTAGTCTAATGAAGCCTTCAAGTCCATTAAAAATAATAAAATTGTAGAAAAGGCGGAACTTTTCAGAGAAAAAAAAAGCGACAATTGTCCATTAATGTGAATTTTATATAATCACAAATAATACATTTGTGAATCAAAATGAGTAATTTGGGTGAAAAAGCGCTACGGAGAATCAACAAACTTATCCAATTCCAAATACGAGTCACTTGGAGCTGAAGTGGATCACGTCTCTTATCAGGGTTCCCACTGAAATCATAGAATGAAAATCAATGACTTTTAAGGGCCTAAATAATATTTTTTAAGGACCTTCGTAAATTTTTTTTCAGGCATCAGGTTTTTAACGTCTGACTTCACAGCTGCTTTGCCCAGAGTGATACTATCGAATCTTTCATGCACAGTTTGCATTTTGTCTTATAAACAGACTTTGATGACGGTCTTGTCTTTTGGCACGAACAACATAAGACACTATTCTCGTGTTTGTCTTGCAGAGTACAGTGTGTAACTAAAACCATTCGAATTCTACGCCACCAATCAGCAAAAACGAACCAAACAATGAACAGATTGATGGATATGTAATACAAATATAGAAAGAAAATTTTGGTGCTGTGCAGATAAGTGATAAAAATTAAGAACTTTTAAGGACCTCCAAGCATTTTTAAGTACTTTTAATGACCCTGGGAACCCAGCTTATTGACTTCACGCAAGGAATAAGTCTCTTAAAATCATATTATACTATAAAGGTGTTAAATAATTTTAGATGTCATTTGAACAAAACAATTGTTTCATTTAACGCATTATTTTATCATCCTGTATAACTTTTATAAGGCCAGAATCTTGGTAGAGAATTAATAACTTTTATTTAGGACTGTTTGATGTGAACATTGACTTGAAAATCTATGATTTGCATTTAAAAATCAGCAATTCTTTTTTGAAAAATTCAAATCTATTCCATCATAATTCAAGAAAAAAAAAAGAAAGAAAAAAATTGATCATGGGCACTGGCAGTATTGTTTAGAGGAAGTGCAAGGCAGTTGAAGTTTTTTTTTTTTTTTTCCAAACTATTTTATTAAGAAAATGATATCTAGAATTTCTCCCAAAAAGTTAATAGTTATTAAGCCATATTATAGTAATTTTTTTTGTTAAAATTGTACCACACTTTTCAACTTTAATATGGGTTAACAATTTTATTTTCAGTTATGATTTTATTAATTTAAAACTATACTCCTTTCAAAAACCAACATCTGTAAAAGAATAGATTAATGTGCAAAAAAAAAAATATATATATATATATATATATATATACAGCTAAAATTTTAATTCATACTGCATTGAATTAGACTCATAAAACAATTTCGATAACTTATGCTGCAAAAGTCAGAATATAATTTTAGCTGTAAGTAATAAGCAAAAGAATACTGAAGCAATTTCATTTTTAAATGGGAAATTGAAATCTGGACACCTTACGGAAAACTAAATTCCAAACTTGATTACAATATAATACCACCATTCTGATTTAAAAAAAAATAAAAAATTACCAGATATCCAATACAAATGCTTACTCAATATACAGAATTCCCACCAAAAGCGCAGAATAAAAATCAACGACTTTTCAAGGACATAAATGATATTTTTTAAGGAACTTCGAAAATTTGTTTTCAGGCACAGGGTTTTTAATGTATGACTTTACAGCTGTTTCGCCCAGAGCGTTAATATCAAAACCTTTCATGCACAATTTGCATTTTGCCATATAAACAGACTTTGATGATGGTCTTTGATCTTTTGGCTCGCAAAACGTAAACACTAATCTAGTGCAGGGTTCCCACTCATATCACAGAATGAAAATCAAGGACTTTTCAATGACTTTTAAGGACCTATGAAAATTCGTTTTTAATAGATACCATATCTATATTTAAATTTTTAATAAAGTATATTCTACCAAAAAAGTTACAAGTTGGTGGATGCGTGATACAAATATGTCGGAAAATTCTGATACGGTGCAGAAAGTGGCGGTCACGTGGTAGCAAGTCCGAGATGTACTTTTATAAATTTTGCAGTTGGACAATATCTGTAAAAATTAAGGACTTTTAAGAACCTCTAAGCATTTTCAAGGACTTTTAAGCACCTCTAAGCATTTTCAAGGCCTTGAAATCAAGTTCAAAAATATTAAGCACTTTTAATGACTTTCAATGACCGTGGGAACCCTGTAGTGTGTTCGTCTCATAGAGTACTATGTGCAACTAAAACCATTCGATTTCTACTCCACCAATCAATGGATACGAACTAAGCAATGTACAAGTTGATGCATGCATAATACAAATATACCAGATAATTTTGGTGCAGTGCAGATAAGTGAAAAAAATTAAGGACCTCTAAATATTTTTAAGATCTAGAAAAGAAGTTTAAAAATATTCAGCACTTTTAATGACCGTGGGAACCTGATACCGAATCAGCAATTGAGTCAAATTACAAATACAGTGTTCCCATTCAAATCACAGAATGAAAATCAATGACTTTTAAGGACCTAATTAATGTTTTTAAGGACCTTTGAAAATTTGTTTTCAGGCATTATGTCTATATATAAATTTTTAATAAAGTATATTCTACCAAAAAAGTTACAAGTTGGTGGATGCGTAAAACAAATAAGTCGGAAAATTCCGATATGGTGCAGATAAGTGGCGGTCACGCCGGGATAGCAAGTCAGAGTTGAATTTTTATAAATTTTACAGTTGGACATCATCTTCAAAAATTAAGGACTTTTAAGGACCTCTAGGCATTTTCAATGACATTTAAGCACCTCTAAGTATTTTCAAGCACTTTCAAGGCCTTGAAAACAAGTTTAAAAATATTAAGCACTTTTAATGACTTTCAATGACCGTGGGAACCCTGAAATAAAATAATTTACTTTGAAAACTTCTGAAATAGATATTTTCCTAAAGAATAGTTTACACAGTTTTCTAATAGAAGAGGTTAAGAACCAATTAGCACACATTTTTAATTCAACTAAATTTACAGGAAAGCTACTGGCATTTTCTTAACTAGCATAAATATAATTATAAAACTTACTAACAAAAAATAGCATTTTAGTTAAAAATGTGAAAGAAATCTAAATAATTACATACCTGCTATAGGAAAGCTCTGTTTTATTTGTTAAAAAATTACAAACTTAATCTTGTTTATAAGTTAATAGATAATGTTGATTGTTTGATAGCCTAAGCCCTTTGATCATATATGAAAGGGCTGCATCTAGATCTGAACACGCAAGGTTGGAATTACTACAAAATAAACCATTAAACAATTAGACAGAAGTCTATTATTGCTCCAAATTTTGAATATATTAAGGCAAAAATCTGCCAACAAGTTAGAAGATATGTATGTTAATACAAGATCAAAAAATAAAAAAAGTATATAAAAATCCTTAGATTAAATTTTTTTTTTAATTGAATGTCTCATATGAAATAAATATGCAAAGGGAAGTATAGATTTTTGGTAGGTATAATTGTGTATCACTACAGATGGATAAAAATAACTGTACTTCTTAAAAATTTATCAAGAAAAATAATTTTTTGATTAATTGAAGTGGGAAAAAAAAATACTCAACTTGAAAAGAAATGTTTTCAAGAAAATCAAAACTTTTATTAACTGAATGGCACCGAAACAATAATGTAAAATAGTTTTTTGTTTTTTTAAAGTAGTTGCGCACTTAATATGTTTATGTTATCATCTGGGATGCTTAAGGAGTAGGTATCTCTTAAGAACAAGCAATTTACTTCAAAATTCAATAATATAACAGTATTTTTCAGACACCTTCAGTAGTAAGTTACCCAAGCTAGATTAAAATTTAAAGTTTCAGATACAGAATTCAAAAGCATTAGTTTAGTTAACTGTATATGTATATATATATATATATATATATATATATATATATATATATATATATATATATATATATATATATATATATATATAAAGGTTTGAATATTAGAGAAACTTAAAAAATGTTGAATTTTAAAGTGTTAACCTAGAACTGCAATAATTGCCTTGATTTTTTTTTTTTAATTAAATTTCTTATGTATTTCATTGCCATACCTATTATTAGTAACATGAAGCCATTATACTTGCAAAGGTTACTTTGCAAGTGTAGTGGCAAACAAAAAAAAATTATTTTTGAAAACTTATAACTTAAATTTGCCAAAACATAACAACAAAGAAGGAAACAAAATATATTAACTACCTAATAACTAACCTGACAATAAAGAATTGAAACTTCTGTTACTATTCATTATTTTTTACAGAAATACTGCAACATCCAAAATACTTTTAAGAATTAAGACAAACAATTTTTAGCAAGCCAAATATTTAAGTTCTAAATGGTGTTCTGATAATTAATAGATAGAATTTGTAAAAGAAACTTAAAAAAATGTCATTTCACTTTGACTAAAAAAAAAAAAAAAAAGAGAGAAATGAGCTACATGCTTTTCACGATGAACTAAACAAAAAGGAGATCATTAACAATTTTGTTTGCACCCTAAAAACTTTCAAGTATTTTATGTGTGTGTAGGAACGATGCGTATCTCATCAAGACAAGTCATAATCAAATCCTATATTTAAAATTACACCTACATTACTAAGTTACATAAGTGTTCATTAGGGTTAAAAGTGTCAATATACATGTTGGGCCTTTTATGCATTCTGCGGACATGAGAGCGGAGATTGTCCCTGCGCGCAGACCGATAGCTGCAGTGAGGGCATAGATGCGGCTTCTCCCCGGTATGCATCCTTCGATGCTGAATTATCTTTTTCAGCTGGACGCTAGAGAACTCGCACAGGTCGCACAAGAAATGTTCTTCACGCTTGTGTTTCTTCATGTGACGTGCCATCTCCGCCTCTGTCGGACGGTCTTTGCCGCAGATTTTGCAGCTCAGTTTAAGGGTGAAAGTCTCGTTGCCGGCTGCATGTACTCTTTGGTGCTTCTTGAGGGCTCTGTAAACGGTACAGGAGTAAGGACAATACAGACATCTGTACTCCTCTGCGTTGTGCCGGTGTCGCTGAGGAAGCGCCTCCGGTTTGTGCCGCCGTTTGCCACATGGGTGCACTCCGTCGAGCAGAACGTGCTTCTCCATGTGTTTGTCGAGCTTATCTCGCCTCTGGGATGAATACTCGCAGGATGGGCAAGTGTACCTCTTGTTGGAGGAAGACTTATCCTTGCTTTTCTTTGTCTTCTTCTGCATCTTAACATGCACACTTTTAATGTGCCTCTTGAACAAAGTTCGACTACGAAACGTCAGCCCACACTCGCCGCAATCGTAAACGACACACTGCGGCTCCTCCTCGATGGTGTACTGGTCATCAATGATGAGTTTGGTGTCCTCGAAGTTCGCGTCATCTATCGGGATGTCTATGGATGAGCCTATTTCAAAGTGGTCTGTGTCTAGGTGGTCTTCCATGTCGTCAATGATGACTTCATTTTCCACCCCGGACCCGATGACGATCTCCTCGCCCTCTATGACATCTTCTTGCTTAATCATGTTGTTTGGGACAAGGATGATTTCGGCGTGAGGATCTTCATCTTCGTTGCCCACTTCCACGCTTTGTTCCACTATGAGCTCATTAGGGACAACAGAATCGTGGAAAAATAACTGGTTAACGTGGTGTGAGTCGAGGACTACTTCCTCCATGCCTTCCTGGGACTTCATGGTGATGAAGCCGCTGTGGTCCATGTGGCTGTCTGAGATTATGAGAGAGTGGTCACTCATCATCTTGGAAGGTGTGTCTAGAATGGCAGGATAACTAATTAATATGGGGAACCTAGTTTACTTGGAAAGCTAAAAATGGACCAATAAACATCATATTGGTTCCTCAGAAAGTGACCAAACAAGTTTTGATACACATAAGACTTACATTATATTGGAACGTTCCCATAGACATACCTAAAGGTTAAAGCTTGACAAGCTGAATTCTAAGAAATCAATTACTCAAAACAGAAAAGATAACAAGACTTGACCTCTTTCTATTTTCAAACCTTTTTTTTTTTAAAAATAAATGCTGCTTATCATGTTTGCTTATACTAAAACATATCAAGCATGTGCATGCAAGAAGCAAATAGTACATTTCTATGTGTATATAAAAGTGTTCTTACCATGCAGGAATAAAAGCAGACCAATTGCAAATTGCTTCATAAAAAGCAAAGGTGATTCAAAATTTTGTAAAAAGAAAGAATAATGGTTATTCATTCATAATTTAATTTCACTTTTTGATACACTATATTTAAACAAACACATTCATGTATCACATTTGCAGCAAGATACATTGTAATTTTAAACTTTAAATTTGGAACTCAACTTCTGTAATAGAAATTAATATAAGGTGTTTGTTTTCAGAATGCTACTAAAAAAATTTTATACGAAATTTTTACTGTCTCATAATAAAATATTATATATTAGTACTATATTGATAAATACAATTTATAATCATAGATACATATCACAGATAAGTATGACGAGTGCTAAAACCTGAAAAATTTAAGAAACTTAAGCTGGTAGAATAGAATTTTTTTTGGCACAATGGCTCTACAATGAAAGATATTGTGCAAAAACATAACAAAATTATCAATTGCTCTTCCTAATTCTGAATTCAGTCAGATGACAAAGTAACTAAAATACAATAACCTTGTCTGACATGGAATTTCATTAAAACCTTGAATTTCATTAAAATTAATTACAATGGTTTCATAATTTGTTAATAGTTTCACTCATAATAAAAATTATAGTTTAAGACATCCTAACTTGGTAATAAGGCCATACATGGGGCATTTTACAAAAAATCGTTTGATACGAAATAGGTATTTATTACGAATAATCTTAGTGCAACAGATATGATAAATCGCAGTTTCAAACTGAGATAATTTAACTTGTTTGTTGCCTAAATTTTACTCGCAGTCTTGTTTTAACTTTTTTTCAGAGTTACATTTCATAAATAAAGTACTTTTTAGATAAAGATTTTTTTTTTTTAATAAATATTTTTCTAACACGGCATTCTCTACTAAGCGGGCCCTTAACAAAATTGAGTTGGAAATAGTGTTCTAACACATAACAGTACATGCTCCATTTATTTTACTGCCAGTAGCCAAAGCAAATTATAAAAAAAGTTGTCAATAAATCCTTACTACAGATGAAAGCAATATGTTGTGTTGATCAAGAAATCCACAGTAGGGCATCTGTTCTGTTCAGAAATAAATACAAACCAGGAAAGGATGTATATAGATTTATTCAGGGGCTCGAACATCCAAACCAGGTTATAGGGAAATTAGGCAGTAAGTAAGTGGGATGGGGAACAAAAAAAAAACAATAATAATTCAAATTTGAATACAGCAATTTAAAATATAGCAATTTGCTCCAAACACTGGCCCACCGGCAAAGCACCAAGTTCAACAACTTCCCAATTGAAAGAAATTTTATGATAAAAATCTGATTTTTTATAGAATTGCCAGCATGTAAAAAGTATCAAATATTGTTATTGGCAGCAAATTCTTTGCACAGAATTCAATCAGTTTAATCCTTTTGAGCAGTAAATAATGGATCAAAGTTCTTTTATTTTTATTTAATTAAACCAAATGCAAAACATAATTTGCTTTAATTGTCACTAGCTTACATTCACAATTAAAATTCAATAAACATTTAAAAAACACTTCAATTTTTTTTTTTTTTAACATTCTTGATTCAAATATTTGGAAGACAAACCTTCTTCAAACACTTATTATTAATAAAACTTACACATGATCTCATAAAAATAATGAAACAGGCTATGCTTGAAGTATATTATTAACTTACATGAAAAATCTTCAGTGGCCAACAAATTCCAAGACTCAACTCCTGCCAAAGGGGAGAATTGTTCTAAAACATGATGGTTTTCCATTTGATGGTACATATGTACCCCTATTTTCAAGTTGGGTAATCATTAAAAAAGGAACAAAAAATAAAAAAATAAAAATCAATTCATTTGAACAAAATAACATGCATGCATAATGTAAAAAATAAACAGTACAGGGGAAAAGCTCAATTTAAACACATTCTAATTTGCAGAGCAACAAGCAGGTCATGCAAATTGATAAATATGCATAGCTGGAAATTCATACATTAGCAATAAAATTTTTAAAAGCATGAATTTTCATGCAATAGCAGAATAGTACTAAGATGTTTAGCAGATATCTCAATTGGAATAGAACATTACGCTATTTAATTGACAACAAAAATTGGTGTTACTGTTTGATACAATTTGGTGATATATAAATATAAATTAATGGCACACAAGTTTAAAAAAAAAAATATTGGTTTTGAGTGTTGCATTTAAACTCCATACAAAAGAACTGCTGGACAATGCAAGTCTGACAAATTAAATTATGAAAGCATCTCAAATATGACTTTTAAGTAATGAGCCATTTTTAATTCTTTCGCTTGCTTTGTGTCCGATTAAGGGAGCTTGAAACATTAAAATCGCCAGCTAAGGCTTTCTCGAATACTAAGAGCATAAGAAAACATATCCATTGATCTGAATATATTTTATCAATTAAAACAAATGAATATTTGAATATGATGTTTATTCAATAAGAGTTTCCTTACGTATGTTTTTCATAGGAATATTTACTTATGCAATTTTCCATATTTGATCGAAATAAGTGGAAGGCTAAATGAAATTTTGAAAAAGAAAAATGTCTAACACGGTATGATCCACTGAGCCTCACTGAACCAGGTATCTTCTATATGTATCTTGATTAACACAGATTATTGGCAACATAATTTCACTTTCTTGTTTGTTGCTAAGAGGGTTAAGGGAAGCATGCTCAAGATTTACAATCAACTAAATCAATTTAAACTAGGCAGGGAAGGGCCACCGCTGTGCAAGCCTGGTCAACAAGACACTAGCTGAAGTGCCCGATATTGACCAGATTCAAACAGATTTTTTTTTTTTAAAAACAAAGGAAGATATTAACAATAATTTTAATGTCATAACTAAAAGACAAATATTTCAGGATTCACACTGAAATCACAGAATGAAAATCAATGACTTTTGAAGGACTTTAAATAACCTAAATAATATTTCTATGGAAAACCTATTTTCAGGTATATATCTTTAATGTGTGATTTTATAAATGCTTCGTCTACAGCGCTAATATCAAAAAATTTTATGCACAATTTGCATTTTGCTTTACGAACAGACTTTGAAGATGTTGCAATCTATTTTCATATACACTTTTAGCCAAAGCACATTAAATGTGCACTTTACAGGAACAGTATTTTTAAGTTAATTCTATAAAAAACTAGGAGTGTGGAACATCGCACAACTTTCAATTATACTCTAACACTGACGTGGATTTATATCATTTACCGTTTGTATATTTTCATCCTTCATTTAGAATAAATGGCCAGTTTGGCGATATTTTTTGCAATAATTCTTGTACGGGTCTTAAAAATTACCACAGCGATTCTGATCAAAATCGTTAGTCGTTTTTTAGCAATCATTGAAAAACATGATTTTTTCCATGACAGCTTATGCGCATGTTTATTTTATATGATGTTAAGAAAATGGCATACTTATGTTAAAAAGAAAATTTGTTTTTTTTAGCCATAAATTCCTAAATAGTTAATATATTTTAGCAATTTTTGTTTTAAACGATAGTTTATTAAAGGCCAAACATAAATAGCATGCCACTTTTATTTTAAACAATTTTTTAATAATCAATTATTAATTCATAAAACAAGTCTTAAATTTTTTAAACAGAAACATATATTTTTTTTTGCTTTTATTAGAATTATCATGGTCGAAAACCCCTCAGATTTTTTTTTCATTCCATTTTGACTTTTGGTTCTCAATATTTAAGCAAAAACGTAAAAAAAAAATCCACTTTAAGGGACCGCATACTAGATTACGTCTTGAAGCATGCAAAACATTCCGTTTCTTCCGCACTAGAAGGAAATTTGCCCTCAAGATCTGCCAAAACATTTTCGCTTATAAGTGAAGTGTTTCTCAACTTAATGAACTGAAATTTGGTAACTTGGGTAAACAAAGTATTCTAAATTGAATGACAACATAAAAAATAGAGCTTTGTATTAAAATTTTTAAAGATAGAATTAAATTTACTTAGTATACAGCCCCAAGAAAAAAAATTTGCTCCAGACATATATAATATCGTAAACAAAACATTTTGGTAAAAACCGCAAGATTCTACGATAGTAAGAACCGAAGATATAGCCATCATACGGATTTTTTTCTTTATGTGTACTGTTCTTGTCATACAGAAGCGTACCCTTCAAAGTTGAATTTAAAACAAGCCTTGTTGTACTCTTTTAGGTAAATAGCATTCTCTGTTGAATTTGAATAACGGTACAGCAAAAAAAAAAAAAAAATTGTTTTCTGTAGCCCGTCCGACTTTGAAATTACAATATAAAATTTTCGACAACAGAGTTTTTTCTAGATTTTTTAAAAATGTAATTATATATTTAAAAAAAAAAAACATGTTTGTTAAATGATCGATTATTAAGTCACAGCGATTGTATAATAAGCAGGTGAACCTGAAGAAAGATTATAAATACTCACTAAAATACCAAACTTGGGTAAATAACTGTGTAAACACAGTAAAAATAAATTTACCCAAGTATTTTACCTCACTGTTGATACCTCTGATAATTTTTAAATTTAATCTAACTCTCGTAATATTTTCTTTTGTATATTTGCTAAAAATACTTAGCAAAAAAAAAAAACTTTTTCCTATCAACTTTAATTTTTGCCCATATTACAGAAAATTGTCTTTTTTTTAAAGGCATAATGTTGAACCGTTCAGATTAAGATTCACTAGTTTTCTTTTAACGACACTAGCACTCATTTCGGATACGTTCCACAGCAGTTTGAGAAAAACTTATATCTATGAATTGACGAATTGGTTTTAACAAAATTCTTTGACATAATATAAGACTTTACAGTTTAATACTACTATTCACTTTCTTTAAAAACAAGCTAGTGATGAGGAATGTTTAGAGAAGGATTAAAACTTGACTGAATCATTGGCAACTATACTAGAGGAGAGGTTGAGTTGAGCTTACTCAATACTCTACAACGATAGGGGACCAATTCCTACAACGTATTCAGCAAGCTCAACTCATCCTGTCTTCTAGTATAGATGAAGATAGCATAAGGGATCATATCAGTCATCATTGTAGAAAGATTATGACATTAATAGGGACAAATTCAAAGAAAATAAATTGTTTTGTTTAACTTATGTTCATAATCAAGAATTGTGTAAACATCTAAGTTCTTATGGGTGAAAATGTATATTTATTGTACAGCGATGAAAGAATGGAAGTAAATAAAAGCAACCACATGTCTCTGCATGAGTATGTCTTCCCTGGTTCAATTCTAACGTTTAATATACCATTATATACATATAGTATAGTATTTTTCTTTATGTTACATGCATTTACGATGGGTTATTTAAAGAAAAAAAATTGTAACTGTTTAACATTAAAAATTTGTTCTATCTAATCTTAAATTAGTTTTGAATTAGATTATATTCGCCAAATTTTTAAATATCGGTGTACAAAGCTTAAAATATCAATAACCTGGGAATATTAATTAATTGAACTAGAAATGTTTTAATGGGAACTATGCTTAATACGCTGGTTAAGTTTCTAAAAAAATAATTCTATAATGCGTTTGATAGCAACAATGGCGTCTGTTAAATTCAAACAAAGAAAACTATTTTTTAATAACTTCTGAAAAACTATAACGCAAGAAAACACAATTAACATCGAAAGTTATTAAGAATCAAATCAACATTTTGTAAAAAAAGAGTTTAAATCTTTATTAGGAAAAAGACAAAAATTTCGCCATACAGGCCACATACTACTAGTTTGAAATTAGGCATAATAGTTAGGCCTACTTATATTAACTTAGCCTACTTCAACTTACCTTAGTTATCTACCAATATAACTTAAAAATAGTTCAATAGTTAGTTCAAGAAGAAAAGAGAGAAGATTAAATTCATAAAATAAATTAAATTTTGAGGTATAACATACACGTCTTTTCGAACATTCCGGAGTCAGCCATTGAGTAGTGACGTCACTGTCCAAAACGCGGGAAATTCGATGCTCAAGAGAGCTTTGAAGCTTAATTTCCAGGTGTTTTTTATTTCATACGAAAGAAATAGCGCTAAAATTAGTAAGAAACACAATAAAAATATTTAATTTAATAAACATAAGGAAGATATTAATTGTTATTTAAACTTTAAGGCTAACTCAAACAAATAGAATGCACTTCACTTCAATTCCGCACAGATGAATCAGATAAAATCCAAAATATTTTATTTTATTAAATACATACTTTGAAAAAAGTATGCTGCGATTCAGAAATTTTCAGAAAAGAATTATTGGCTCAGAAAACTCACATTTTTGTTTTATATCTTTCGAAATTTTATCCAAACAAAAACATAAACCTTATTTTGGCTCTTAAATGGAATGGCATTGTTCTTTAAAAAGTTGATGTACTGCTACATTGCTTTGTGGGATTGAAAACTTTGCAAAATACGTTTTTAAAACCAACAAATTCATAAAACAAGTAAAGTGATAAAAATAAAAAATAAAATTGGTTTATTAATAAAATTATAAGATTGTGTGTATTTGTGATACGTATATGTTCTATCTATATATTCTTCAGAAATGCTATGGAGTGAGATGAATGACGTCATCTCTTTCTATGTGCTTAAAGAGTAATTTGAATGTATAAATATCGACATATTTTCAGAGCGTATTAAAACTATATTAAAATTAGGGGTGTGGACAAGGATAATCCTAGAAGGGAAGAGAGTTCCCTTTCCACTAACAAATTTTGTCAGTCCTCAAATTGTAGTTATTTGACTGAGAGGCAAATGTTCTAAAACATGGAATATTATAAATAGTCAGTTAATAAAGAAAATTAAAACTACGTGCGTTCTAAAAACATAAACTCTACAAAATAAAAATATGATACGCTTGTTTGCATCATGAAGACAGATCGAGATGATATTTTATGTGTTTTGTTGCCATTGTTGTTATTTTTTAAAGAATTTTAATAAAGAATATTTTGTAATGCTATTACAAAATTTATTAATGTAATGCTATTAAATATTTTTGAATTTCTTAAATATTATTCAAAAACATAAAATTACTATTCCTTGTTATTTTAATGAATAGTTAGAAATAAATAAACCTGTTGAGCCGAAGCTTTTTTCTTTATTCAAATTTATAATTTCACCGGTAATTGTATAGCGAATGATGCGGCCACGATCCGTCACGGATGTGGGAAGAATGTGTTGGAAGAACCCCCACACTTTCCTGTCGACGGACAAATAGGTGAACTTCTTGAAGTCAAATTTAATAAAATTATCCGAAACTTTCTTCTTTTCTTCTTAATGCAGCATAATGTATACATTCTAAGGAAAATATGTGAATTTTTTCATAAGATTTATTCATATATTAGTGGATAAAACGCTATTTTTAAAATGCGAAATTTTACACAGTACGCAAGACGTTTGCTGTTTCTTTTGGAATTATGTTACCCATGATGCCTCAAAACATGTAATGTTTTTCTCCAATGAAGGTCAATGGGAAACGCTGCCTCTGCTCCTATTCTTTGCGCTATGTATGGTACTAGCGATTCTTGGTATAGCAATTGTATTGTAGTACAAAACTCTACTATCATACAGACTTTGCAAGAAAATTGACCGACATTTTTTTTATATATATGGGGAATTTTTGGAAAATAGCAAATCTTCCATAAATTTGGGAAAATGATATTAATTTATTTATTATAGCAAAAAAATATATATATCCCATATGAAAACATATTTAGTTTTTGTATTCTTATACACATAATAAATAGTGTCGCCATCTATTTTGGAAAATTTTAACTAATTGACGTGTACATTTTATGATATTTTTTGAAATGCAATTTAAGAGTTTACTTAATAATTTTGACATTTAAAAAAATATATTTAATTTTTAATTTTTTTTAAAAACTATTTTCAATTTGATTAACTTTTTGAAACATATAAACATATTTTTATTTTACTTAAAAGATGTTTAAAAAACGGACCAAAATGAGTTCAGCAAATTATAATGAAAACTATTTAAAAACAAGGACTATATTTTTATTTTATATTGAAATTGAAATGGGGGGGGGGAGAATTTATTTTTAATTTTAGAAAATTGTTCCTATATTTTTTTACACTATAATTTTTTTTTTATTTATGCATTTTATTGACGTATTAGATAAGCAATATATAATTATGTGGTTTGCATTTTTTCAAAATATAATTTTACATTTAAAATTTTTCGTACACTTATTTTTAAAATATTTTTCACTTATTGCCAAAGCGAAATGTTTAGCAAATTGTATACTTGATTTAAATTTGAAATACATTCAAGGATCGCCTCTGATTCAGTGGAATTGCAAGAAAAAGAAACACAAGTTTTTTATCGCCTGTCGATGTCGTTCCGATATCTTTTGCCGATCAAAAAACGATGATCAGAAATTTCATGATTACAAATTTTATGGGCAATAAGGCCTTGGGTGACACTCCCTTGACATGCAATAATTATATAATGAGAAGAATTTATAATTTTTTTTTTTTTTTTTTTTTTAAGTTTGAGAAATATTTTCCTTCAATTTCATTTTGTTCGTTACCAAACGAAAGTTACAGATGAGAAGGTTCTAATTCCTTTTCATTTTTTGTGAATTTTTTTATATCGAAACGTATGGTGACTAACTATCGGAAAATATCAGTCCTCCAGGAATTATGTCACCCCATCCTTCTTTCTAGCAAATTTAGACATAGAATTAAAAAAAAAAGAAAAAAGAGAGAATAAAGGTATTAGAAGACTAAAAATATCTGGCAAGGTATTTATTTATATTTATCGAAATGCCATAAATTCATGGAAATAAATTTGTGTGTGTTTAATTGGCGAACGGATCTTAAATGCCCAATTTTTTTTGTTTAAAAAAAATCAAATGTTTTTAACTGTAATGTATCCTTGAGTAGGGTGGATCAAACGACTCATGTTTATAAAAATTTCGTGTAAATGGTATGTCCCTAAATTATTTTTGTTCGAAATGTTAAAAAATATATTATACATAAAAGTTTTGAAAAATTAAATAACATCTATGTGGTCCACCTTAAAATGTACAATAAAAATGGAAATTCTAAAAAAAAAAAAAAAAAAAAAAAAAAATGCTTCACGAGTAAACAAAAAAAATAAATGTATAATACAATGAAATAATCCAACTAAGATTTGCTTGTGACATAATAAAAGGATATATAATCATAAAATGCTAATTTTCTAATTTCAATTTAATTCATACAAGTACACTCATTCAGTCAAATTTGGACGTTTTCGCAGATTTCTCTTTCATCGTCTTGTAAAGAGTTGTATTTAGAGCGATATTTTTAGGAAATTGGGGTTTCCAAAATCCGTGCCAAATCTACCTGGCAATTTAAGAGTATCTGTAGAATTGGTAGTATCAGTAAAATTTGGTTTTGTAACTAACATTTCACTAGCAATGACTTTTCATTCTTGTGTAAGAACTTTATTGCTCCCAGTGGCGGCCCATGATCGAAAATGTTAGTGCAGCTGGACCTTCCTACCCCCCCCCCCCCTTCTCCCAAACCACACACACACTTTCCACAATCATAATGAACGCAAAATCTTTAATCTTTTAATCTCAAATCGAATTTTCCTTTCAATTTGTATAAAATAATAACATTTATAACATAACGTTATAAAATAAGAACAATTAATCGAATAATTTTTTTTATAGTTTTTATTAAAAACACATTCTTTCTCGTTTAAGGCTCCAAGTGTAATGCTATGAATTTTTCCGCTGAGGCAATGATGGAACAGTTTTTACAGTATAAAAATATTTATTCTCTCTTCAGAAAACTCACAAAATTTATCCACAGGCAACAGTGTAATCGCTCACAAGCTTCAACACAAGCTTTAGCAAAAACAACTTCGAATACAGCGATTATACAAGCTCACTCCAGTAAACAAAGCGATCAGCTCACCTCGAAGTCCAAAGTCAATCTGAAAACTTTCCCGTTCTCCAGTCTTTTATATACAAGCGCGTGAGACATTCTCGAAATTTCCAGCCAATTCATCGGAAAGAAATTTCTCGAAACTTCTCGATTACTTCAGGTGTTGCCACCTTTTTCTAACTTGTATAATCGCTATTAATTAATAAATAAAATAAGATAAAAATAAATTACAATAGAATTTTGAAATAATACGTCACTATTTACAATATATACAGACAATTTGTGCAACATTTCCCCCTTCTTAAAGACTGCACGTCCCGGGCAGTGAAGTCCTTAAGCCATTCAATGACTTCTACCATAATATGGGGCTAGCCTATTGTAGTGTACAACTCTAGGTTTACAGGAAGGTGTCCGTTGAATTCTCACCACGACGTCGTTGATCTTCTTAAGGATCCCATACGGCCCTTCCCAGTTCATCTGGAGCTTAGGGGAGAGTCCTTTCCGACGTTTGTCACCTTCCTGGAATGAACGGTCCATGTCCTTGGCATAGTACCGGATCTTCACGCACTCTGTCATGATGTTGTTTCTCTCTCTGGCGAACCGATGTACGACTTCCAAACGTGCCTGCAGATCATCTAGATACTGGACAGGCGAGGAAGGAGTGTCCTGTGGTTGTCCAAAGAGGAGGTTGCTGGGGAGCCTAAGGTCTCTTCCACACATCGTTAGAGATGGAGAAAATCCGGTGGTCTCATGAGTTGCACTCCCGTATGCCAACAGAAGCGGTGAAAGTTTCTGATCCCCATCTTGCTGGTTATATGATTTTGAGATTGCGTCCGAATCATCCGCGGGTGCAGCTGATAGATCCCGGGACCTCCGTTCGATGCTTGTAACAGGAGTACGGATGTCGATTCCCTCGTCACTAACTTTGTCCATTTCCACATGAACCACTTCCTGGGAGGGTTTCATCAACGTCGCTTTCTTCGGTTCTCTCTCCGAGGCTGGAGAGGTACTTTCCATAGATGTGGACTCTTCAGCATTCTCTATGACATTGTCTTCATGAGCTACAATCCGATATACACACAGCTCTTTCATGTCTAGATCGTGCAAAGGAACTTTGCCTCTATATGTTTGCAGCTGGCTTTTCTCAAAATTCAGCGTAATTCCATTTTTCTTCAAAAAGTCTAGTCCGAGAATGCACGGATCTACAATTTCGGCAACATAAACGGTGTGCTTGTAGGTGTTAAATCCAAGGGCAATGTCCACTTGCAATTTCCCATGAACAGAGATATTACCACCAGACACAGTTTGCAGAGAAACAGAGGGCGCTGTGTAGAAGAGTCGGCTGTTCAGGTGACGAGCCACGTCCGTCCTTACGATCGTTACGTTCGCTCCCGAATCGACGATTAGACGACATGGAGTTCCGTTGATCTCCCCCTTCACGAATAAACCCTGGTTTCCTCCTTGTCGGGATGAAACGTGGAAACGACTGGTCGGGGCTTCACCTGTTCTACATTGCAGCTTCTGCCCTGCGAGATGACATCTTCTTAGATTCAGTTGTGGAGAATCCGTGGTAGTGTTATCCCTTCTCTTTTTCAAATCAAGGCAGTTTCGTCGTAGATGCCCTTCCCGTTTGCAGTGCCAGCAAACGACTCTGGTCCTTCGATCCCTGGCTCCGGGATAGCTTCTCATCATTCTATCAATTTTGCTCTCCCGTTCTCGAAGCTTACTGGTGACAAAGTCAGAAGAATCCTCGGCTAATGCACCACGCACGCACATATCGTCGGTCTTTTCCAGAAGCTAGCTGCTCAGCTTCTACTCTCATGGCGTACACGAGGGCCGACTTCAGGTTTTTGTTTTGGGATAACCTTACCGCCTGCTGCACATCGGGATCTTGAATAGCGTCGATGAAATACTGCAGCGAAAGATCATCTCGTACATCCGGGGGACAGTCTGGGAAAGCGAGGAGTGACAGTCTTTCTATATCTGACGCCAACTCTTGAAGAGTTTCATTGGCCTTCTGTTGTCTCACTTTCAATTGCAGTCTGTTGTAATCCTTTAGATGCTGCTCCCCAAACCTTAACTCCAACGCACTTGCCAGCGCCACGAATTCTCCCCGCTTCTCTTCAGGTAGTGTCTGTAAAATGTCAGCAGCTTCACCTCGAAGAGATGCTGCGAGATGGAATGCTTTCGAAGTATCGTCCCAACCATTCGCAGAAGCAATCATTTCAAATTGCGTTTGATAAACGCGCCAAGACGACTTCCCATCAAAAGGGGCCACTTTGATGTTAGAGCACGGCGCCATAAAGGGGATGGAAGCGTTATCCCAATTAGGTGACGCTATGGCCAGAGCTTCACGCGTTTCCATTTTTCGCAGCCTTTCTTCTACAACGTCAATGAATTTGTCTTGCTCTTCCATTAAGGTGGACACTTTTTCTTGCATGGTGGAAACTTTTTCTTGCACGGCGGAAACTTTTTCTTGCACGGTGGAAACTTTTTCTTCAACTTCATTTCTCACTGACTTAAGATCTTCTCTGACATCCAAAATATCCGCCTTCATTGATTGAAGAACACTCTCTGTGCGCTCCATAAATCTATCAACGGACGCAGAAGATGATTCTTGCTTGGATGCTAAAGCTTTAATATCCGATGATGTCGCTTCTTGACTGGCGGCAATTGCAGCGGCGAGTTCGGCATTTGTCTTTTCTTGGCGGGCTTGACCGTCGGCTATTGTAGCCGCGGTTAATACTTGTCCGGCTTTTATTTCAACAGCGGTGGTTTCCTGTTGGGACTTCATTCCAACAATCATTTCCATCAACTGCTTCATTTGGTCTTCCATCATTCCTCTAGTTGTCGGCATTCAAGATGACTAAACCCCACTTCTGACACCACTGTTATGAATTTTTCCGCTGAGGCAATGATGGCACAGTTTTTACAGTATAAAAATATTTATTCTCTCTTCAGAAAACTCACAAAATTTATCCACAGGCAACAGTGTAATCGCTCACAAGCTTCAACACAAGCTTTAGCAAAAACAACTTCGAATACAGCGATTATACAAGCTCACTCCAATAAAAACAAAGCGATCAGCTCACCTCGAAGTCCAAAGTCAATCTGAAAACTTTCCCGTTCTCCAGTCTTTTATATACAAGCGCGTGAGACATTCTCGAAATTTCCAGCCAATTCATCGGAAAAGAAATATCTCGAAACTTCTCGATGGCTTTAGGTGTTGCCACCTTTTTCTAACTTGTATAATCGCTATTAATTAATAAATAAAATAAGATAAAAATAAATTACAATAGAATTTTGAAATAATACGTCACTATTTACAATATATACAGACAATTTGTGCAACAGTAACTTCTTGTATACTTAAAAACAAGCTTTGGTAGCAATCGTCCATGCTGGAGAAGCATATAAGTTAGGATGAGACGTATGCAGCTAACATTTCTTTTTCTTTTTTAGATGTAATCCCATTTTTGAGCGTCTGCCAATAATTGGCCTTAATTTATTCGAAATACCAAGCGCTTTACCAACTACTTTAGTTGTATGCTTTCCAACTAAGTTTGGAATTAATGGTAAGACCTAAAGTTGGCCTTCCTAACAGTAGGGATTTTTTCACGGAACAAGTGATGTTCAGACACGTTCTTTTTCTCTATTTAGGTCTGATTACGAGGAATTGAAATTTGACCTATTGGTGGTCACTTTCCAGAAAGAACACCAGTCTTCGCAATTTCAGACATGATGTTTTGTATATCGTCTATTGCCTTGTTTGGAATCATAGATTTTGTGACTATTGCAGTGTCATCTGCTTAAATAACTGTTAATCGATTGTAATTATCTCTGTCCACAGGAAAGTCAGATGCATAAAAATTATTCAGGACACTTCCATGTGGAACGCACGCAAGAATGCATTTGTTGCTCGAAAGGGCTTTGCCCATTCTAAGTACTTGGATACTAATATACATCATGGTGTTTGCCAATTGGCGAATTACTATTTCATCGAAGCTGTGCCTGTGACACCGGACATACAATATCTTACATGGCTGTTAGTCTGTCTAAAATTATAAGAGAGACACATTTTCTGCTCCTTGGATGGGATTAATATAAAATGATCTAGTGACTGTAAGAATAATCACAACATAAATACAGAAGAGAAAAGCAAAAAGATGTCAAGATTTGACAAAACTAAGATAAATACAAAAGGACAAAAAGCACTTGAAATCAACTGTAAAATCGATTTCTATATTTTTTATTTGATTTTCTTGTTTTATTATTTTTATTTAACTTTCAAGGTTTTTATTATTATTATTATTATTATTATTATTATTATTATTATTATTATTATTATAATTATTATTATTATTATTATTATTATTATTATTACTATCATCAGATATTTATAAAAATACAAATAAATAATTTTTATTTCCATGCATAGTAGAATATTGTTACGAATTTTTCCGCTGAGGCAATGATGGTACAGTTTTCACGGTATAAAAATATTTATTCTCTCTTCAGAAAACTCAGAAAAATTATTCACAGGCAACAGTTTAATTACTCTCAAGCTTCAACACAAGCTTCAACAAAAATAACTTCGAATTCAGCGATTATACAAGCTCACTCCAATAGGTAAACAAAGCGATCAGCTTTCAACGAAATCCGAAGTCAATCTGAAAACTTTCCCGTTCTCCAGTCTTTTATATACAACCGCGTGAGACATTCTCGAAATTTCCAGCCAATTCATCGGAAAAGAAATATCTCGAAACTTCTCGATTACTTTAGGTGTTGCCACCTTTTTCTAACTTGTATAATCGCTATTAATTAATAAATAAAATAAGATAAAAATAAATTACAATAGAATTTTGAAATAATACGTCACTATTTACAATATATACAGACAATTTGTGCAACATTTCCCCCTTCTTAAAGACTGCTCGTCCCGGGCAGTGAAGTCCTTAAGCCATTCAATGACTTCTACCATAATATGGGGCTAGCCTATTGTAGTGTACAACTCTAGGTTTACAGGAAGGTGTCCGTTGAATTCTCACCACGACGTCGTTGATCTTCTTAAGGATCCCATACGGCCCTTCCCGGTTCGTCTGGAGCTTAGGGGAGAGTCCTTTCCGACGTTTGTCACCTTCCTGGAATGAACGGTCCATGGCCTTGGCCTAGTACCGGATCTTCACGCGCTCCGTCATGATGTTGTTTCTCTCTCTGGCGAACCGATGTACGGCTTCCAAACGTGCCTGCAGATCATCTAGATATTGGACAGGCGAGGAAGGAGTGTCCTGTGGTTGTCCAAAGAGGAGGTTGCTGGGGAGCCTAAGGTCTCTTCCACACATCGTTAGAGATGGAGAAAATCCGGTGGTCTCGTGAGTTGCACTCCCGTATGCCAACAGAAGCGGTGAAAGTTTCTGATCCCCATCTTGCTGGTTATATGATTTTGAGATTGCGTCCGAATCATCCGCGGGTGCAGCTGATAGATCCCGGGACCTCCGTTCGATGCTTGTAACAGGAGTACGGATGTCGATTCCCTCGTCACTAACTTTGTCCATTTCCACATGAACCACTTCCTGGGAGGGTTTCATCAACGTCCCTTTCTTCAGTTCTCTCTCCGAGGCTGGAGAGGTACTTTCCATAGATGTGGACTCTTCAGCATTCTCTATGACATTGTCTTCATGAGCTACAATCCGATATACGCACAGCTCTTTCATGTCTAGATCGTGCAAAGTAACTTTGCCTCTCCATGTTTGCAGCTGGCTTTTCTCAAAATTCAGCGTAATTCCATTTTTCTTCAAAAAGACTAGTCCGAGAATGCACGGATCTACAATTTCGGCAACATACACGGTGTGCTTGTAGGTGTTAAATCCAAGGGCAATGTCCACTTGCAATTTCCCATGAACAGAGATATTACCACCAGACACAGTTTGTAGAGAAACAGAGGGCGCTGTGTAGAGGAGTCGGCTGTTCAGGCGACGAGCCACGTCCGTCCTTACGATCGTTACGTTCGCTCCCGAATCGACGATTAGACGACATGGAGTTCCGTTGATCTCCCCCTTCACGAATAAACCCTGGTTTCCTCCTTGTCGGGATGAAACGTGGAAACGACTGGTCGGGGCTTCACCTGTTCTGCATTGAAGCTTCTGCCCTGAGAGATGGCATCTTCTTAGATTCAGTTGTTGAGATTCCGTGGTAGTGTTATCCCTTCTCTTTTTCAAATCAAGGCAGTTACGTCGTATATGCCCTTCCCGTTTGCAGTGCCAGCAAATGACTCTGGTCTTTCGATCCCTGGCTCCGGGATAGCTTCTCATCATTCTAGCAATTTTGCTTTCCAGTTCTCGAAGCTTACTGGTGACAAAGTCAGAAGAATCCTCGGCTAATGCACCACGAACATATCGTCGGTCTTTTCCAGAAGCTAGCTGCGCGGCTTCCACTCTCATGGCGTACACGAGAGCCGACTTCAGGTTTTTGTTTTGGGATAACCTTACCGCCTGCTGCACATCGGGATCTTGAATAGCGTCGATGAAAAACTGCAGAGAAAGATCGTCTCGTACATCCGGGGGACAGTCTGGGAAAGCGAGGAGCGACAGTCTTTCTATATATGACGCCAATTCTTGAAGAGTTTCGTTAGCCTTCTGCTGTCTCACTTTCAATTGCAGTCTGTTGTAATCCTTTAGATGCTGCTCCCCAAATCTTAACTCCAACGCACTTGCCAGCGCCACGAATTCTCCCCTCTTCTCTTCAGGTAGTGTCTGTAAAATGTCAGCAGCTTCACCTCGAAGAGATGTTGCGAGATGGAATGCCTTCGAAGTATCGTCCCAACCATTCGCAGAAGCAATAATTTTAAACTGCGTTTGATAAATGCGCCAAGACGACCTCCCATCAAAAGTGGCTACTTTGATGTTGGAACGTGGCGCAATGAAGGGAGTGGAAACATTATCCCATTTAGGCGTTGCAACGGTCATAGCTTCGCGAGTTTCTATTTTCCGTAGCCTTTCTTCTACAGCATCCATGAATTTTCCCTGCTCTTCTTTGATAGTGGAAACCTTTTCTTCCATTTCATCTCTTACAGCAGTGAGAACGTCTTCCCTCACGGATTGCAGGACCGATGATGTTGTCTCCATAATAGTAGATTCTACCATTGACGCTAGCTCGGTTTTCATTTCTTCCCTGATCTTGATTACTGCTGCGGATGTGGACTCGCACTTATCGGCCAAAGCTTTCATGTCAGATGACGTTGAATTTTGCAAAGCTTTAAAATCTGATGATGTCGCTTCTTGTAAAGCTTTAATGTCTGATGATGTCGCTCCTTGACTGGCGGTAATTGCGGCGGCGAGTTCGGCATTTGTCGTTTCTTGACGGGCTTGACCAGCGGCGGTTAATTCTTGTCCGGCTTTTATTTCGGCTTTCATTTTAGCGGCCGTGGATTCTTGTCCGGCTTTTATTCCAGCAATCATTTCCATTAATTGTTTCATTTGGTCTTCCATCATTCCTCTAGTTGTCGGCATTCAAAATTACGAAACCCCACTTCTGACACCACTGTTACGAATTTTTCCGCTGAGGCAATGATGGTACAGTTTTCACGGTATAAAAATATTTATTCTCTCTTCAGAAAACTCACAAAAATTATTCACAGGCAACAGTTTAATTACTCTCAAGCTTCAACACAAGCTTCAACAAAAATAACTTCGAATTCAGCGATTATACAAGCTCACTCCAATAGGTAAACAAAGCGATCAGCTTTCAACGAAATCCGAAGTCAATCTGAAAACTTTCCCGTTCTCCAGTCTTTTATATACAACCGCGTGAGACATTCTCGAAATTTCCAGCCAATTCATCGGAAAAGAAATATCTCGAAACTTCTCGATTACTTTAGATGTTGCCACCTTTTTCTAACTTGTATAATCGCTATTAATTAATAAATAAAATAAGATAAAAATAAATTACAATAGAATTTTGAAATAATACGTCACTATTTACAATATATATAGACAATTTGTGCAACAATATACAAGAATTAAACAATGACAGCCATGTGCACCATTATTGGTTAAGTGCAAATGCTGCACCCGAAAGGTAGAAAGCATCAAAGGGTCTCAGTATTGAGTCTTCTCTCAGGTTGGTTGGTTGTATTCAGATTATCTGGCGCCGTCAGCAACACGAGGGCTATAATGCGCCGAAACTTTCGTCATTAGACAAGCCAACATACATTTACAAACACCCATGCCTACGCGGGACTCGAACCCGCAACCTCGCGGTCTAGAAGCCAGCACGCTAACCACTATACCGTTTGGTCGGCAGTCTTCTCTCAGGATTTCATATTGAAGAACTTCATTAAAATCATCTTGTTTATTGAGTGTCCGATCAAAAAGTTTGGTTTTAAGTTTGGCTAAGTGTGTTTGAATAGGATCGATGTCAAGATCTCTGTAGAGTTTCGAATGTATCTAGTAGCCTCTACCATTTCTCTAAGAACTTTATTTTGACGTATTTGAAGAATTTTTTTTTCAGTGGGATTTAAGAGTAGTGAGTGATGGGGAAGTTAAAATAGGTCGGATGGTAGAGGTGTAAACAAGCCTCTTTTGGTTCAGGGTCAGGGGCAAGACAGACTTTCTACCAAGGATTGGCCTTAGTCTTGCTATTGCACATTTGACTTTGCCTATGAAGTGTTTGCAGTGATATTTCCAATTAAGGTTTTCATTCAAAATGAGCCCCAGGTAATTAGTCTGTTTAACACGTGGACTTCTATAGAATTTTGCTCGATTCCGGTCCAAAGAGACAATTTGATTTAACCTTTAACTGCTGTATGCGGTCTGACGGACCGCGAGTCATTTTTTGTGGAATGCTCCAACCCTCTAAAATATTTCAACTTTGACTTTTATATTAATTTTTCCAATACTTTGTTTTTTAAATTGGTGTTCATTAATTTCTTTGGCACGGTATGAACTAGGGATGGAACGGATATCCGGCAAATATCCGATATCCGGCATATCCGGCTGATTTTTTAATATCCGAAACCCCGTCGGATATCCGATTTGAAATACCGGACATCCGATAATTTCATTCGGATATCCGGCCACCAGGTATCCACAAGAAATAATTTTTTGCAAAAAATAGTGATCTTTTGCGGACAAAGGGGACACCGCATCCTATACTTTTTTTTCTTGCAGTCAAGTTGCAAATTGCAGTCAAGTTAGAAAACAAAAAAGTTCCTTCTTGAGAACTATGCTTTCGCATATCCCTAACTTTAGAGATGAGGTAGGGCGCCGAGTTGATAAGCATAAACCATTCCTCCAATCTTTTTCCATACCCATCCTTCATACGTGTTTTGCAATATGTTCTTTTCATTCCAAGTTTATGATCTGATTAATTCCAGATGTTATATTTGAATGCTTCTCCATAAAACACGAACCGAAATTCTAATAAATAGTACTTTTTTTTCATAACATAAGCTACTTGTTAAGAGTTTTAATTTTATACTCACTTTCTCCTTTTTTTCTGACATTTGCTAGCGAGTAAAAAGCAATAAATAGCTAATGCGCACTCCTCAATGCTTTTTTTTTGTTTTGTTCTATCGACGATAATACCCTACCCCTTTATGCTGTGAATGGTGTGGTCTAATTTCTGATTTTTCATTGGCAGAAGTTGAAAGCTGGTATATTTTTTCTGACGTAAAATGAAGTATTGTAATTTTTAGGTCTTTAACGCAGCGCCACAATGTGGAATTATATTTAGCTCTCTAGAATGTCTTGAATCATAGTTTTCTCCAATTACAATCCAATTTATGATTTTTAATAATGGCTCATTTAAAATTACCCATTTGGAAGTATTTTAAAATTAATGGAAATGACGAAAGCAAAGCCCTATGTGTTACTTGCTCCACAGAATCGTTTAAAAAATACATTGTGCGAGGCAAAAGCCCAAAATCCTTTTCCACAAAACCCTTATGGAACCATTTAATGAGTGTGCATAAGGAAATTCACCGAAGCTTAAAAGACTCACTAAATGAATCAAATATTGATGAACAAGAAAAAAAAAAATTCATCAAAACAAGAAATGCCCGCAGATAACATTGGAATCGACATTATTTGTACCAATATTGTGGAGTTTAGATGATCCTAAAGCAAAAGCCTTAACCGCAAAAATATGTAAGTACTAATTTTGTTTGTTTATAATAAATATATATTTTAAATATGTTATAACATAATGTTAAACATAATTCTGAAATATTTTCATCACATTGCAGAATGTTTGGTACAATTTTAAGTAACACACAAAACAAAATGGTGATGAAGTTTCAAAATTGTTCAGCAAGTGTAGGTATTGGCATCACTAAAACATCGTTTCATCAACTAAAGTTTAAATAAAAAAAATTAACTCAGTGGCGTGACAGTCCGTGTGGACCAAGGCCTGCTGGGCCCAGCTCAGCTTTCTTGACTGTGGCATTTGTGTGTCACATGGCAGATGTTCCGGTCAGATGGTCATTCTGACGCCGAACCCTAGTGTTTAGTTCCCAAACATGCATGGTCCTCCTCAGTTTATTTCTTTCAGGTATAAACAGCTAAGTCAACCTTGCCCAGTCCGCGAATCAAACCATGGACCTGTGGCATGCAGTGCGGTGCGCTAACCACTAATTATAATTTACTTAATACTTCATATCATGACCATTTTTTTCGTTTAGCATATCGTATAACTATCGTTTTTAGTATATAGACCGAATATCCGGCCGGATATCCGGTGAAATCCGTTTCGGGTATCCGTATCCGGTAGACATGGTACCCCGGATATCCGAAATCCGGTATCCGGCAAAACTCACATCCGTTCCATCCCTAGTATGAACCACATGTTGCCCATGCGCCAAAATTATCAAACCACCCAACCACAGGATTCGTCGACGCTTTGATTGGAGAAGAGATTGAAGCAGTGGTGTGAGTTGAATGCAACTTATATAGCAGTCAACGGGTTAACAATTGGGATCATTTCTTTAAAAATTGATATGCGATTTGATATGACAGAACCACTCTTGTGTTTTTTAATAACCAAGATTTTAGATTTCTGAGCATTTATTGGCACTTTCCACTTTTCACACCAATCTTCTATTTCCTCAACCTTGTCTTGCAATTTGCCCACTGCATGATTGGGATCCCTTGATTTTGTAATTATAGCAGTATCATCCGCATAGAACGCAGTGAGGCAGTTATAGTCATGGTTGAAAGTTGGAAAATCAGTTGTAGAAAAAAGGTAGAGAATGGGCTCCAAAATAGAACCTTGTGGTACACCAGCTTTAATTTGTCTTATGGAGGACATTGTGTTACCATATTTAATGTTACATGTCCTATTCGTGAGATAAGAGTAAATTAGAATAATAAGATCAGATGATAAGTTGTAATTAATGAGTTTATGAATCATGCCAAGATGCCAAACTCTATCAAATGCTTTTGCAACGTCCAACATAAGAAGGGCTGATGACTGTCTATTGTGTGTGGCTGACCCAATAAATTCCAAAATTCGCAGCAACCGCTTGGTAGTGGATTTGCCTTGTAGAAAACAGTATTGTTCTGTAAGGATGTTATTCAGATAAGGTTTTATTCTACCGCTTATAATGCTTTCGTAGATTTTTGTTAGAACAGATAACATTCTAATTGGACGATAATTGATTGGTATTAGTACGGGATTTTTCCGATTTTTTTTTAATCATGGTAATTGACGCTTCTTTCTATAGCTGTAGAAAGTAAGTTTGTTTCAGACAAACATTTATGATATTTACCAGTCTGGAGATTGAGGTGTCAGGAAGTTTTAACCATAGAGTTGTTAACTCTATCTTTACCACGCGTTTTCTTGGTTTTCAGTTTGGATATGATTCCCAAAACTTCAAAAGTGTTAATCGGTTCAAGAGTAGCAATGTCTCGGTGAAATTCGACATAGCTGGAAACATCACGCCTCACTATATCATCATACGTATCATTGGAAGGCTCACTATTTTCAGAGAAATGTTTCTCCATTTCAACCTGCAAATGCCTCAGCCTTTTCCTTATCCCAATAACCCACACCATTCTCTCCCTGTATTGGGCAATTAACAAGAGTAGATGTTTTACTTATCAGCTTTTACTCAAGCTGTATTATCCAGATACCAAGCTTAATTTATTTTTCAGAAGTCTGGGACCTATACACTAATAACGGATTTACGCAAAGCGTTGCCTCACAGCTAGCTAAAGTATTGCCCACATTAAAATTTCGTAGTGAAGCACGGATATTCAACTAGTAAAAAATAAAACTTAAAAACTAACAGGCAATTACATTGAAGAGGTACATTGCAGAGTTCTACTTTTCGAGTGCATAATGAGGCATTAAATTCTTTTAGAAGATCGATGAGGGATGAGTCCGAAACAATAATTTTTCTCAGATCAAATGAAAGTTTCACAATCTACAGTTTTGAATAAAGAAGAACCGACCAACTAAAAAGTAACCGGAGTAAACGTAGTAGAAAGTTTGTAACAACTGCCAGAGGTGAACGCAAATTAAAACGAATCGTCCAAAATATTCGCTTCAAAACTGTTTTTTATATCAAGAAGTGTTTTAAAGAATCTGGAATTGTCGTGTCAAAGTCAACTTCACTTTTAGACGATTGCATAAATTGGCGTTTCAATCGTTGGTCTCCAAAGTAATACCAAGGATGAAGAACATGAAGCAGAGACGTGCACGACTCTTCTGGTGCGAAGAGAAGCTCATCTTGAGTTTTAAACAAGATTTATCAAAGGCATCAAGTTTTAAACGCAAAATCCGAATACTTCCTTCGTAAACAGATATTTGAAATAAAGATTCCTCGATGCATAAAACACTAACACAGTCTTGTTGCCCTCAGATAAGCTTCTCTTTGCACCAGGAGAGTCGTGCACGTCTCTGCTTCATGTTCATCTTTGGTTTTACTTTGGAGACCCAAGACTGAAACTCAAATTTATGCAATTGCCCAATTTCGACAACTCGAGATTCTTTCCAACATTTCTTAATGTAACAAAACAGTTTTAAAGTGATTATATGGGATGATTCGTTTTAATTTGCGTTTACCTCTGGCAGTTGTTACAAGCAAGCATTCTACCACATTTACTTCGGTTACTTTTTAGTTGGCCGGTTCTTCTATATTCCTTTAAAATCTTCGAAACCGTAAATTGTGAAACATTCATTTAATCCGAGATAAATTTTTGTTTCTTTCCAGTTTTAAAAATAGATAAAATACACGATTTCGTTGTTTCAAAAAATATCACACTGACGACCTGTTTTCACCAAAAGACTAACGTAAGAATTTCCGAGCTCCAAAATTTTTATTTGATGCAACCTAACGGTTAACAGGTATGCAATTATTTTTTCTGCTTTTCACATTCATATTGAATTAATTGATTATTCTTACTTTCTGACCCATATAAGAAATCAACATAATTTTTAAATGCGTTAGTCACTCTTAAATTGTTAAAATAATCTATAATAATAAAACAAGCTGTGTGTCTATCTGATGTCTGTCTGTCTGTGGATCTATAGAAACCTACTTAAAATTGGAGTAGAGCTCTGAAATTTTCAACATAAGAAGTTTTGCCTTTCTAATTTTATGTATGTTAAACAGAATGCTAAAATTTTAATTAGTTCTTTAGTTAATTTATTTTTTACAAAGTGACTTCAAGTAGAAATTTAGCTCTGAAATTTTCAACATTTTTTGCCTTCTAATTGGACTTTTGAAAAACAGAATTTTGAATTTTTATTTGTTTTTTAATTAATTAGTTAACAAATATTTTACAAAATGATTTCTAATTAGGCTACATTTCTGAAATTTTCAACACAAATAGTTTTGGCCTTCTAATTGGACTTTTTGGCAAAAAGAACGTTAAAATTAAAAAAAAAATTAATGAATTTTTAATTAACATTTTTACAAAAGTGACTTCTTATAGGCCTAGAGCTCTGAAAGTTTCAACATGAATAGTTTTGACCTTCTAATTTTGCTTCTTACAAACATAACATGTTAAAATATTCTTAAAAGAGTGTTGTATTACAGCTATTAACGGAGAATTTTTTTTATTGTTTCTCGACGAGGGAGGGTCTTCTAATATTAAGGCTTTATGTAACAATCAGTTTTTAGTGTGTGAAGTGACCTTACGCTTACGCAACAGTGAACCTTTCATCGAGCAAAGCGAGCTCTTGTTTGCATAGCAATGAACCTTTCAACGAGTTAAGTAAGCCTGTGCTTATGCGTCAATGACATTTTCAGCTAGCGAAGCGAGCTCGATTTTGCTTTGCGATGAACCTTCCTGCGAGCGAAGTGCCAAAAATTAGGGCCTATACACCAATGACGGGTTTCTACTACGAGTGGCCTCACAGATCGCTAAAATATTGCACATGGTAAAATTTCGTGGTGAAGCACGGGTATTCAGCTATACTAAACTTCAACTTAACTAGACATCACTTAGACGGTAGATCGTCACAGTGCTCATAGGTATTTAATCCATTTTGGCGGCGTGAAAGCATAATGTTCGCCAAACCACAAGAGAACAAAAGGCTATAAGGTTTGGCGAGAATTATGTCTTCACTCCGCCAAAATGGATTAAATACCTATGAGCACTGTCACGATCTATCGTCTAAGTGATGTCTAGTTAAGTTGAAGTTTAGTATAGTATATGTATAAATGTTGAGAATTGTTTTTATCAATTCCTGAATAAGATACGTCACTCTTTTAATTTGCATATCTTCATATTACACGACGCGCATTGCCAAGTTTTGTTTAGAAAGTTCTGTTTTTCTATTATTTTGAATTTGGGTTGTATATAGAGAGATTAGTTTTTGCTATACTTACTAATGTTAAACCTAAAAGGGGATGAACAAAAGCATTATATTTCATAACTTAGCATTTTTGTTAAGACCCGGTAGCACAGCGGTAATAGCCAGTATTGGAAACAGTTCTTCTGGGAAAATTGGCCAGTTCTTACCGAATCTCGAGCATTATTTCAAAATGAACGATTTTTTAGAATAAACATGTTAAAACCATCACAAAACATATTTCTTTCCCTTCGGTTCTTTGTTGCAACTCTATATATTTCAATTTTTAAACTCTGCATCAACATTTCAAAACTTCCAGTATATTTTGCCCAGTACTGGGCGAGATTGGCCAAGATCTGTAGCAACGGCCAGTCTACAACTGTTCACATCGGGATTGGCCAGTGTGCAGTCAATATTGGCCAGCTTATTTGTGCTACTGGAGATATTCGCGTGCAACAGAAACCAATTTGATACAAATTTGGTTTAAAAATTATTACAAAGAAATTAAAATGAAAAACTTTACTTTTATGTATTCCACATTGAAATTTCTAACAATGAAATAATTGGTTTAAGTAAAAGACAATTTTTCATATGGTCTCTACTAATACGACACCTTAATTTTAACTTTCAAACTGGCTCGTGGAATTATGGGTAATATTTTTACTTACAACCAAACGATTTTAATTTATTTAACGTAAAAAAAAAAATTATTGCCAAAGCAATGACAAACAATTAACCCATAAAATTAAGGATGTGAGACAACGCAGAATTTTCAATTACTCTATAATATTGATTTTTGCATTAAAATTGATGGTGTTATTTACAGTTTTCATATTTTCACTCATTTAGATAAAAAAAAAAGGCTAGTTTGGCGATATTTTTGGCAATAATTTTTACGTGGTTTTTTTTAATAAAAAATCGGGGATTGGTGATGGATGAGGGGTGATGCTCAAGGGTATAGAGCTCTGTGTTAAAGACACTAGTTTTTCAACTTTTTACCCTTTTATCACATTTCTACGGGAATTTCGAAAGTGGGGACGATTAGAATACTTTAAGAGACATTAGCATAGAGATTTTAATCAAGATCGTTGGAACCATTTTTTAGCAATTGCAAAAACAAGATTTTTTCATGATTTCAACCTTATACGCAGGCGAGATTTTGACGAAAACTTTAATGGTAGGTCACACGGCCACCACAAACCCACACACCAAATTTGAACATCTTTGGTCAATTTGTTTAGGAGTTATGTTGACTACATACGCACAGACATATCCAGACACACAGACAGTTTCTAGACCACTTTTTTGAAATCAGGGTGTTCCAAAACGTAGAGAAATGCAAAAGAAAATAATAATAATCGATATTTTTTGACCGAATGCTATACTTTCATTTACCCTATGTAAACACATGGTTAATTGAAAGTAAAAAATCCTGTTTTTTCTTTCCCCACTTCAAAATCTTCTTAAGTATTTTTACTTCTTTTTGTCAGAAGGCGTGAAGTGTCTATCCAATGAACGGGCGTCGAAGATCTTTTAAGCGGTCTTAATTGCATTAAAACCCATCGATTGAATTGCGGCCGTCAAACTCCTCAAAAAGCCGGACTAATCGCTTTTCTGTCGCTTGTTAGCAGTAAATCATCATTCCTTCACTTACTTCATGGAAATAATACCTTGACACATACATCTAAAGTAAGCTGACTATTTCATTCAATATTTACTTCTTTTTTTTTTAATATTTAAAGGTTTTTTTTTACTGTCAACTACCCATAGCGTAATGAAAGTATAGTATTCAGGGTTTTTTTTTGTTTGTTTTTTCGTTGTTGTTTTTGCGTTTCTCCACGTTTTGGAGCATCGTGATTTCAAAAAAAATTGTCTAGAAAAAATATATGTTTGTTTGTGGTCAGCATAACTCACGAACAATTTAACCTAGGATGTTCAAATTTGGTGTGTGGGTTAGTGGTGCCCTGACCATGAGTCTTACTATTAAGGTTTTAGACAAAATCGCGCATGCGCGTAAGGTAGCTGCCATTGAAAAAATCTTGCTTTTCAATGGTTGCTAAAAAACGGCTCTAACGATTCGGATGATAATCGCTAATGTAATGCCTCTTAAGGTGTTTTAAACATCCCCACTTCCAAAATTACCGTGAAAATGCTTTAATGGCGTAAAAAGTTAAAAAACGAATGCCTTTAACTCTTTCCTTAAGCATACCTCATCAATGACCGTTTTTTCTTCTCTCCTTAGTTTCACTTATAAGAGAGGATAATATAAGTATTATAGAAAAGTATATTGCCAAAATTATCAATTTGGCGAAAGTTCTTTTTTTTTTTTTTATTCTTTTTTTTTTTTTATTCTTTTTTTTTTTTATTCTTTTTTTTTTTTAATGACCCATACAAGAATTTTCGCCAAAAATATCGTCAAACTGACTTTTTTTCTAAATGAATAATGAAAAAATAAAAAAAATGTAAATGACACAAACTGACATCAGTTTGATAGTATAAATGAAAGTTGTGAGGTGTTCAACATCCTTAGTTTTTTTTTTATTTTTAGATTCCGATGATTTTTCTTCAAATTGAATTTGTTGCTTTTACTGTAATTGGATTTTTTTACAATAGAAATTTTTATTAACTGAATTTAGTAATTCTCACTGAAATTTAGGTTGGATTATTAAAATCGTAGTTTTTCTTCCAATTGAATAAATCCAAAAATGTCAATTGGTCGCTTAAAAGTTTTTGTTTCTGACATTGCACAAAATAAAAATAATACTAACCATAAAAACAAAGTTTTTGATATAAATCCTTTATATGCATTGCCAATTTTTATATTCATTAACAAAGCACTGTTTCTGTTGCCAGCGTGTGCTTGTATTTAATATTTAAAATTTGATGCTAACACCATTCCTATAAGCAAAATATGCGGATAACTACTTTTCGAAATTTATTCATTAAAAACGAATTGAAATTTATGCACTCACATCCAAATATCTTTTATTTATTCGGATTAAAACACTTTTATTATTTATTTATTAATTTATTTTGGCAAAAGGAAAGAGTTTCTTCAATAAGCGGTTAAATAATATTTCTGCGCAATTGGATGACGACAAGTTGGTTGATAAGTATTCCGTAAAAGCCACCTTTTAGTGACAGTGGCAGCCCCCAAAATGTGATAGCATGCATTGTCATCGACCTCCGAATATCTCTGCCAAGTTTCATCTCGATTGGATGACGGCAAGGGCGTTAATTAGGCCTCCGCAGATTTGTCCGCTATCGACAAACATACATATACACACAAAATCGAAGCTAATATAAAGGATTTAAAAAACATATCTTCTTTTTATCAATCGCAATGTAATTCAATCAATCAATTTTATCAATACACATGTAATTCAATTTCTCTTGAAAGCAATATTTTGATTTGATATATTTTGTTATATATATTTTTTGATTGATTTATCGATTTTATATATTTATATTTTTTATATATTTTGACCACTGCAAACTAGATTAAAACTTTGTTTATCGACATCTTGAAAAAGAAGTCAAGATAAAAATCGAATACAAACATTGTGGAGGAATGTTTCTTGGCATCACAAATACTTCTTTGTTCTTTGCAGCATATATAACATTTCCTTTTCTGTGGATAAAGAAGATATTTTCTTTATCTAGAACATTTTTTATCACGTTGAAACGATTTTTCACGGTATTATGTTGTGTTATAAAACTCTTTTAAAAAGCGAAATTTCGTTTATTAAGATAGAAAGTTGAAGTGAAGGTCATAATAAGGATTATTCCCTATACTCGCTATGTTACAATCTTCTAACATAGTGCATTTAGAAACTACTTCTGAAAGAAAGAATGACTTCCACTTAATTGAACATTGCTGCTGGGCAAATACTTTTTTGTTGAAAAACGTTACAAAATCTTATTAGGAGGACACGATACCAAAAATGACAAGAAAGAAAAAAAGGAAAAAAAACAAAAACAAAAAACACTTTATTATCAATATTTTTATCCTCAAAATTTATCTTTTAAGTAAGATTATGTGTTATTAAATCTATATATTTAATAGGCAATACGTTTTTTGGGGTTAGTCCGTCCGCCTAAACTGCTCAACCAATTTCAATGATCAAGGTGTCATTTTAAAGGAAATAAGCTGTAGATTTGCCAAAACATCCCAAAATAATTTATTAACATTTTATTAATTAGTTAAATTTCAATATTTTCCATCATTAAGCTACTACAAAGCCTCAATGATTTTGAATATATGAATGGCAACATCCTTACGTATGTAAACAACAAACCCGTTGCTAATTTTAAAGCTTTTTTTTAAACTCTTCGTTTCAAAGTTGATTTTTTCTGTTTTTCTGAAGCATTTTTGTATTACAGTAATTATTATTTTGAAGTATTTCTATCCAGAAAATACCTCGCGTTGGACGTCGTTCTCTAACGGGGCGACGTGAACGAAACAATCACTCTCGGCGTAATACGTATGTTGGCGGATAGTATATTTAACTTTCTATTATGAAACTTGCAATTTGGGTGTTTTCTCTATTAGGCCTTACATTAAATTTACAAAAATTTGGTTAAATTTTTTATGGCTGGCAAACCTATTCGAGCGCAGCAAGATGTTTTAACCACGCAGCGAGGCGTTTGGGGGTTGGCGAGCGTTAGCGAGCAGGGGGTGAAGCCCCCTAGTATTGTTTAATGTTTACCCTTTTTTATATAGGTAAAACATTTTTTTTTTTTTTTTTTTTTTTTTTTTTTTTTTTTTTTAAACTGAAAGCTTTCTGTAATACATAATTACATAAAAAAAATATTGTCTTTACAGAATTTTGATAGGTAAATTAGAATTATTTTTTTTTAAATCTCAAAGTTAAAATATTGAAATTTTTTGCTTTTTTTCATGCTCTATTCTTTGAGCTAAATGTTATATATTAAAACAGAATTTAAAAAATAAAATGCTGTGGTACAGTTTTGTGGTAAAAAACACGCACAAAATGTTTATAACTTTATAAATTAAATGCTCCAAAATTTTTAAAAGCCAGTTGTAAATGATTCTGGATATATTTTGATTCGAATCTGCAACATCTCTGAAAAACATTTTAACTCGAAAAACTCACTTTAAGCTGACGTTTTAGTACACTACCCCCATTAGTTGTGTTTAAATAACAGATAATTTCGGTGAGTTCTATTCACCGGAGGAATAAGAAAAAACATAATTTTGTTGAGAAAAATAGCTTTTTTTTTTTTTTTTTTTTTTTTTTTGTGACAAAATTTCGGTACTGTACCCTCTTAAGTTGTTGCTAAACCAATAGCACTTCAATTATCAATACAAAAAAAGTTACAAAACTCAATTAAACCTAATCGTATAACTTTTAGGTTCCGTTGCATAATAGAGAAGTGTATTACTATTCAGTTGTCATTCCATTATAATTTTTCAATTGAAAAGTACATTGCAAAAAAATTTAATTATTGATGTAGGGGAGACCTGTGTACCTAGAGCCGTCTTTTTTCAATGCACAAAATAGGAGGCAATGACCCGGTTTAAAATGTGAAACTGATATGCATACATCAGTATAGTCAAGAGAGTACTGGCCATAGGGTTGTCCGGTGCTGGTGTAGGGTTGTCTATAAAAAAATGGACCTGTACGGTATGAAAGTTATTATTATTATTATTATTTTCCAATATAAGTACTTGTTTTCCTTAACTTTAAAAAAAAAAAAAAAAGCCTAATGCGTTTAATTTCATATTTAGAAAATAGATGCACTGAGATTTATATATTATAGTATTATGAGTTTTTAATTATTTTATAACTTTTAAGGTAAATTGTATATTATCATTTCGGATGTAATTTTCTAATAACCTGGACATTCTTTATTTTGCAATTTAGATTTATTTTATTTAGTTTTTGCAACAAACAATAAATGGTTTATGAAAACCAAGTTCACTCAAAGAAGTTATAAATAATCGAGACAAATTGATGTAATTAAACTAATCATTAAAACAGTTAAATTATTGAAACTAATGAAACTTTAAAAGTATTGAAAACTATGATAAAACTAATTATTGAAAATAATTATTAAATATAAATATTTAAATAATAAAATATACTGTTAATTACAATTAATTACTTTTTTGAATTATTTTATTATTAACTATAACTACAAATATTTGATTACTGATTATATTGAAAATGCGGGCCGGCATAAATCTAAAATCACCGGGCCGATATTGCTTCCCAGTATGCCCCCGATTATAGCTATTACTTCCCATCGGGATTAGTATAAATACTTAAAATAAAAAATTCTGTAAAATAGAAGAATTTTTTTTTTAAACTTCACAAATGGACCTAGGTATAAGACCTCATTGTACCAAAGGCCTGATGTACCTAGAGCCATTCTCTCAAAGTTACTCCGTAATGAATAGAAAACAAACATACACAGATAAATTTTATAAAAGAAACACTATTAGGTGATTTATCTGTCATTGGTTTATCATACTATAACTATAATAAATTGCAATGTATCGAATTGTTAGTGAATTACAAGTACTTAAAATAAAAAATTCTGTAAAATAGAAGAATTTTTTTTTAAACTTCACAAATGGACCTAGGTATAAGACCTCATTGTACCAAAGGCCTGATGTACCTAGAGCCATTCTCTCAAAGTTACTCCGTAATGAATAGAAAACAAACATACACAGATAAATTTTATAAAAGAAACACTATTAGGTGATTTATCTGTCATTGGTTTATCATACTATAACTATAATAAATTGCAATGTATCGAATTGTTAGTGAATTACAAGTACTTAAAATAAAAAATTCTGTAAAATAGAAGAATTTTTTTTTAAACTTCACAAATGGACCTAGGTATAAGACCTCATTGTACCAAAGGCCTGATGTACCTAGAGCCATTCTCTCAAAGTTACTCCGTAATGAATAGAAAACAAACATACACAGATACATTTTATAAAAGAAACACTATTAGGTGATTTATCTGTCATTGGTTTGTCATACTATAACTATAATAAATTGCAATGTATCGAATTGTTAGTGAATTACAAGTATTTTCATAAATTATTTAACTTAATAATTTGAAAAACTGATCCCCAAAAGTTAGCCGCATGCATTGTCGCTTTGAAGTACCAACAAATTTTGGTTTTGGGAATTTGAACACAATATTTTTGTTCTCAATTTTATAAACAGCATCTTCATTATAGAGAAACTTATTTGAAAGTGCAATTTTTTCTTGTATTTAACGCCATATTGTTCCTCTTTAACATCTGTTATTTCTTCCAGATAAAAATACTCAGTTTTCTTGCTTTGTGATCTAGTTTAAAAAAAATTCCCCTTTTCATTGCATCAATTATATCAGATACTGTAGAACTTGTACCATCAGTGAAATCAGAAAAATGTATTATGTCTGATAACTATTAGAAGTTGTTTCAATTTGAAACACAGATTGTTCACGATTTTAATCATTTTCTTTTAGCCATTCCAATCGCATGTTTCTTCAATTTCTTTCTTTTCTGGAGTGTCTTCCTAGTTTTCGGCCTTCAC